>NDXB01022589.1:12005-27611 GCA_002631895.1 Agapornis roseicollis
AACCATGCCAAAGGTCCTACAGCTGTGTGGGAGCAATCCCAGGCACAGCTACAGGTTGGGCAAAGAGGAGATTCAGAGCAGCCCTGCAGAGAAGGACTTGGAGTGTTGGTTGATGAGAAACTGAACATTAGCCGGCTTCGGTGTGCGCTTGCAGACCAGAAAGCAATCGTATCCTGGGCTGCATTAAAAGAAGCATGACCAGCAGGTCAAAGGAGGTGATCCTGCCCTGGAGTATTGTGTACAGTTCTGGTGTCCTCAAGATGAAAAGGACATGGAGCTGTTGGAACAAGTCCAGAGGAGGGCCACGAGGATGATCAGGGGACTGGAGCATCTCCCATATGAAGACAAGCTGAGAAAGTTGGGAGTGTTTAGCCTGGAGAAGAGAAGGCTGTGTGGAGACCTCATAGTAGCCTTCCAGTATCTGAAGTGGGGCTATAGAGATGCTGAGGATGGACTATCCATTAGGGACTTTAGTGATAGGACAAGGGGTAACAGGTTAAAACTTAAACAGGGGAAGTTTAGATTGGATATAAGGAAGAAACTCTTTCCTGTTAGGGTGGTGAGGCACTGGAATGGGTTCCCAGGGAAGTTGTGAGTGCTCTATCCGTGGCGGTGCTCAAGGCCAGGCTGGACAGAGCCTTGTGGGGCATGGTTTAGTGTGAGGTGTCCCTGCTTATGGCAGGGGGGTTGGAACTAGATGATCTTAAGGTCCTTTCCAACCCTATCTATTCTATGATTCTATTATTCTATGACCTGTCAGAAAGGTTGTTTCTCCAGTGCCAGTGGAGATGACAGGCATTGTTGCAACCTCAAAAAAGCCCTTGCTGAAATATCATTTATTTTAAAGGAAATCAGAAGTAGACACTGCTTTTCATTTTTTGCCATGTGCATATATATGTGAAGATTAACCAAGATCCACTAAATTCACATGGAGGCTTCAGATGTTTTGTCAGTTCTGTACTGCTCTAAAAAATCACCAATGATGTGCTAAATTTCATTCCCGCTATAACCCTAAGATGGGTTTCAGAAAGATTAATCTCTGAGTAAATTGTGTAAGAATCAGGGGTTTGGATAACCTCTCTATATAATTAATTTATGAGTTTGAATCAGATCTCCAATGTCCAGAAACCTCATACACTAACCAAGCATAAACCCTGAAGATGTTGGGTTTTATCAAGTACTATGACTTTGTCACCAAAATATTATTATTGCTGCATTGTGTGTTGACTTCTTTTATTAAAAAAAACATCAATGAGTCAACTGATGTCACAGTATGCTCCTTTTCCCTCTGCATAAAAACTGGCAGACAACTTCTCTTACAACTGCAGTTTATGTACTCAAGAATATCAAATTTATAGCAACACTCAAAAATGAAAGAAACTTTGTTGGTTAATTTTATATATGCTATTTCCAGTTAAGTGGATTCTGCTTTATTAAGAGATATTTTCATAAACAGACAAAGAGAATAGTGCTTACATCTTTTGAGTATTTTCATCATATGCCAGGATTTTTATAACTTCCCAGTTTCCGGATGTCAGGTGTCTTACACGGATTTGTTCACTTTTAGCCTGGATAGAGAGGAAAAACATTAACTTTCACCTTACTTGGTACATTTTTCTTTGCCTAGTGGGATTGTCTGCACGCATCACTACTAATTACATCTTTTTAAAATTTTAATATGCAACATACCATCTTTAAAATACAAATCTGACATTTTGACAGGTCTGCATCCTTTCCCTTCCATATATAAACTTTTCAAAGTCATTAAAACCATCTCAGTTTTCATCACAATTTTGTTGTCATACGCCAGCAAAAAGTAGAAGTCGCATACTTCAAGGTAAGGACCTCGTCGTTACACATATTTTGTTTCTCTTAGTGTTTCTTTTCCTTCACAGTGGCATAGCAGGGAATCTGACTCAGACCCTTGTAACCAAAACTCTGCAACAGAGTGAGCTCACCAGCTTTTCACATTTATCATGCTTCTACTGAACCCAGAATACTGCAAAGATGCTGTGACAAGACAGGTCATGAGCACCATTGTCATACAAGGAGGCAGGCAAACCAATATGAGAAATGCACCATTCAGTTCTCTAGTTGAAGCCCCTGCTCCACCATGCATTCTGGAGAAGACTCTCTTTATCCAGGGTCTATAAGGAAAGTCTAAGAGTAGCTCCAAATTTTAGCTGCCGAACCAAAGGCTTCCAAGTTGGGGAGCACCCTTTGCTCCTTCTCATAGATTATTTCTATCCCAGTGTGAGCCTAGGAAAACAACTGCTACTAGGTGAAATTCAAAACCTCTCTCAAAGAACATGATGGCAGTTTTGTCCTCTACCAGTTCACCAGGAACTGAATTAGGAAACATCAGGATGCAATGGGTATCTACCTCCAGGCAAAACCCTACTCTTTGGCTGTAAGATGCAGTAGACTCCTCATCAGACACACATTAAAACCAAGGGATAGTGAAGAGTGAGAAGCTCATTTGAGATTGTTTCCAAGTGCAAAAGTAAAATTGTGCCTTAGGCTATTGAAGATTACAAGTTCAACCCTCACTATAATACAGTCTGAACATACTTAAACTGTTTTTTCTGTACACAAGGGTTATGATGCTCGGCCTATGTATAAAAACTTGTAGTTTTCAAATTCAAGACAAACTTTCTAAAGGAAAAAAGGTGATACTTTGGCTTATGTTTCTGCTTTAGAGGGTGAAACTGAGCAGCAGGAATTACAAATTAGGTCTGATGGGGATGCAACGGTGCTATCTGACCTCACGCCCTGTAAATCCAAAGCACCAGAGCACACCTAATCACTTTGGCCTCAGCGGTTATGTGGCAAATGGAAAGTCATAAAGGCAAAAAGGTTTTTTTTAACCCCCATATTTCTGAACTGTACACTGTAAACTCTTGAGCTCGACATCATGAGCAGCAGTCACTAGAAAGCAGAAAATGCTCAAGGATATCGATGAGACATATCTGGAAGAAACAAGTCTCGATGACAAGTCTTACAAGTACCAGCTGAAATCAGGACATTGTGCTAAGTGCTGTACATGTGTTTCTGATGAGTATTACCTTTTTCATGAGATTTTGATACTTAATGCTGTCTCCAAGAATGATTAAAATACAAATTAGTCATTTATTAGAAGTATTTGTTATCCAGAGAGAGAGAAGCTGCAACTATTGAAAGAGATATTTTAAGTATTGAGATCACAGAATCTAACAAGAAACATAAAAAAAAAAAGACCAGCCAAGCGTTAATAAACAAGGTTATTTTTCAAGGTTACAGCCATAATACATAATTTATAAAGCTTGCAGGAAGTTCTTGCCTTGATCCATTAAAGTGACTGTATAATTCTTATTTTGTGGTTGGAAAAAAGAGACTTTTTAGAGTTGAAAACCCCATGTAAGAAATTTCTAGGTACATAGTATGAGCCAACCCCATTTTGAGATTAGTTTCTTTTAAATATTTCAAAATTTATTAAAAGCATTTGAGAACAATAAAACACACATCCAGCTTTCTACATTCAGATAAGAAATAACATAGAATAGACAACAGACTTTTAAGCACTAACCTCCCCTTGCAAAATTTAATTAGATGGTTTTGCTAACCTGCTTCTGTTTTACCATTGACACGTGCTTTTCTAAAGTAAAGTCAAAGAAATGCAGCCCAAGAAAGACCATAATTTCTCAGCACTTGTTCTAAGACTAACAAATAATCCTCAGTGATTAATCTAAAGAAGGCCCTTAAAATTTACTTGTTGCTCTATCTTCATGTTGGTTCTGTGTTTTAACTTTCTTGCACATGGAGGCTGATTTCTCTTAATGAGCTAATAACTATAATGAGTAGTACAGAGAAGTAATGAGAATCTGAATGCCAAATTCCGTTGTTATTTGAGCTCCATCATGAGAAACTGTGACCATCTGGGTACTGACGACTTGCTGACTGCTTTGAATTCTGCAGGACACCTGTTATGCTGCTGTGGCTCTCACAAGATATAACAAACATCTGATGGGACAAAAGACTTTATGTGCTATGGTTAATATAATTTCTATGCCTCCATGTTTGCTTTACAAATAATGGACAATTAGATTAATGCAGTGTATAAAACACATCATATAAACATATCTCCTGTCCTTTATTGCTCTGTATAAGCCACATTACCACACAGAATGTTGCTTATTGATGAATAATGGTTGACCCATTGGATACAACATTTTCTTTTCTTCTCAGACTTAAAGGCAAATTTGTCATTGGTGATACCATTCAGATTTGTTTACTCATGGAGATGGTGGTTAAACTAGAAATATTTTTCTTTTTGGAGCTGCACAGTACTCAGGGCTCTAATTTGGCATAAACTGGATAGAAAACTAAACTCTTAATCATAAGCTTGACTTTAAACATTACTCTGGAGGGATTAAAACACGTATTTAAAAGTAGGTACATATTTAACTATCTTACTGAGTGAGCTTAATCTTTTGCTTTAATATTTTCCTGAATTAGGATCAAGTTTTCTGGGCTCTTTTGTAAAGAATCTATAGGTTTAAGGCAAATTTGAGTATATCTCTAACATCCTTGTGAATGTTGCAAGTTAATTTTCAGATTTACATCCCTATCATTTCATGTGTTTTAAAGATACTTATTCATATTGGGAAAGAATCCAAAATAAGACTTGATTGAATAAATGTTTTTTTATTCTCCAGGGTGAATTTTTCTGTGGTAATTATATTAATATACATTTACCAGCTTGTCACCTAAGTCCCTGTTTTCATTAAAAGATAAACTTCGACATGCCTTTGATCCTTATTTTTTCTGATTCTTTCTTGATATATTTACTCTAGTGAATGAGTATATTGTTCTTGCTTCTTCAGGTTAAATTTTCATTAAAGTTCTTTTGCTCTTGTTCTGTCTGAAGATCACTGTGAATATATTTCAGACTTAATAATGTTCATACCAGAACACTATCATAAAGGGAGATAATAGAATTGCCTTGTGCCAGGTCTGCTATTTTGATGGTTTGGGTACCTTAATAATCCCTCCTCATCATACGGCTCTGCTAAAGTACCTGGATTAATGCTCTGATGATTTAAATAGATGCCTTGGAGTGTTCCGTTCCAGGGCATAATTTCCTTTATTAGTTCATCACTACTTCATACTGGTGACCTTCAAAGTCATAGTGGAAATTTATCTTCTTTCAGATTCTTCTTTGGAAAAGATAATGACCTTGGGAAATGGAAGCCACTGGAAAATGTTGCAAAGGGTAGTAAACAGTCCTAAGTTTCACAAAATTTTAAGTTTTGGGTATTGCCTCCTTTTACTACTGTGTGTAAGAGTAGATTTTGAATATTCTGAATTGACATTTAGAATTATATGTATGCGGATATAGTGTATATAAGAGGTTAAAATGAGTGGTTTTGCAGGTCACTTAAATTTCTTTGGCTATAAAATATTATTGACAGAAAAGTTCTACAAGAAAACATCTCTGCTTGACTACAGAGGTACAAAGAAAACATGAAATATTCCAGAGAGAGTACTTTGGAAGTAACTTTCATTTACAGGCTTTGCATGCCACCACAGCACAGGTCTAAGAAAAGAGAAGGAATATAGCTTGTTCTATAAGATGTTACAAATATGCCTCTCTACATTAAGAGACAACCTGGACAGAAAAAATGATCACAACACAAGTGTTCAGAATCTACTGAAGTGCAAGACTTTGCTTGGCTCATGCATCCTCAATAGAAGTCCTAGATGATAAATAGGATATTTAAAATAGGCTGAACCAAAATCTTACCTGAACAATAAACATGGCCATGTGGTGAAATTCACCCCGGCCTCCCTGCTTCACTGGAACAGTCATGAAGAACTTACTGCCATCCTTGGAGAAAACTGGTTCTTCATTCTATAAATGTAAGATTGCATTAGTATGTCACACTTTCATTAAAATTCTTAATAAAATGTCAGCTTAGCTTTTTTGTCTTCTTGGTTCTGGTAGTTGCTGTGTTCATAAGAAAATTGGAGAAAAATCCTTAGCTTTTCAACATATTCTGCAAAGATTAACAAAAATATGGTGGCTAAAGTTAAATAGAGTTTATGCCAGTAGTTACCATTGCACAATCTTGTCTGGAAGCATGGACTGCAGCCCTTGCAAAACTCCCCCTCCCAGTGAAAGGTCTGGAAGTCTCATCCCTAATGCAGCAGGACTTTACAGAGTACATTTGCTTACAGACATACAATTAATGACAGAGGTAAGTCCTACTACTGCTGAGTATAAATGTTTCCATGGCCTGGACTCAGCAAAACATTACTAAGTACATGCTTAACGTTCACTGATTTTGATAAAGTTATATGGCAAAAATAATCATATTGAGTGATATTCTGAATCATGGTCTTACCACAAATTGTAGACTGATGTGGGACTATCTCTCCATGCCTAACTTTATACAGAAGTATGAAAGGAAATGGGCTTGCTATAAAAGCTCAGTGTTTTAAAAATGATTTCTCATTTGAATTATTAAAGGAAAATGGCTTGCTATAAAAGCATATCTAAGAAAAAAAAGTTCCCATTTGCACATTGCAAAATGAAGCCTGAAACGTATTTTAAATACAATGTGTTTCACTCATTTACTGGACAGCTCTTCTGAAACTATGGAAATGGAATAATTTGCTGACATATTAGATCAACATATTTTTTTTGGGGGGGTATAAATTTAGAATTATTATTCTTATGCATTCCAATTATGGAAGTTAAAACCTCTAATCTTCAAACTCCTTGGGGCTTAATTTGGTGAGGTTATTTTTTAAAGAGAAAAAAATCAGAACAGTATATAGGAAATGCCTGAAATGGGATTTGTCTGATCTATCTTTAACCATCTAAGAGTTAGGTAGACAGTTAATCAGCAGTCATTTAAGTGCTTACTTAACTGAATGCAGAGACATTGGAAACTGAAGGGAATATTGCCTGTGAAACCCAGACAGGTGTCTCAGTTCAAAGGGCTGAATTGCTCGCTGGAAGTACATATCTCTTTCCATAGCTGACACAGTCAGCTAGATAGCAAAATACCTTTCATGTGATGCTAAGTGGTGGGATTCCCACTGCCAGAGAAACAAGCTGCCATTTAAATGTTTAGACAGACACTGCTATACTCCTCAGCTGTTAAATTCATTTAGGATCCTAGAAATTATTAAATTTTAAAATAAATGGATTTTAATAGCTTATAAAATAACATATAATGAAATAGAAATTTATGTAATAAATATAATAATATGGATAAATAAAAATTATTAAAATGTAATTAAATAAAGCAAATCACTTACTCATACACACAGAAACAGCATTTATACTATACCTGCTTAGGAAGCCAGAGGTCTGACTGCATTTCATATTTCTAAAAAAAAAAAAAAAAAACCAAACCAAAAATTGCTTTTATGGAACAACTATAGATACAAAGTATTTTGCACATTCTTAATAATAAAGGTCTCTAGCTATTTCATGGCGTTTTCTTCTACTGTGTTACAATCTTCACATCTTTTCATTGACACATTGAAATAAACGATAATTTAATTACAAAATCAGCTGCTTTATTAAGAGCTTTGGGTAGAACACCACAGGGACCTAAGAATGCCTTTTTCAGTCCTTTCTGATTAGCTATCAAGAAGCTTTACACAGGCAGTTCTATTAGTTTTCTACCTCTAGGCAATATCTGACAACTGGATATTTAAGGTCCTTCATCAAACCATGCAAACAGCCAGCATCAAGCTCAAAATTGTGAGACCTTCTCAAATCACCATCCTTTGCTTTAATGAGCTGTAGTGTGGTATAAGTGAAAAGGAAAAAGAAAAACCTCAAATAATTGCTTTTTATTGGTCACTTATATTTTACATCATGCCATGTAAAAAAAAAACAAACCAAAAACCAACCCCAAACCCCAACTAGATACTGTGCATGCATTGCTGGAAAAAAATTACATCAACTGCTGTAAGTTGTCACAGTCACACTAAAGTAATCAAAACTTATTAGCTATAGAAGCATTTGTACATATACAGCCTGAAAAATTAAAAACCTGTAGCTACTAGAGCAGCTGGTTTTATACAGTACTTTTTGGAATTGAGAACAAAAATGTTGGGGGGGGACGACACAGAAAGGTCTGCAGTTGAATTCAAATGGTGTGATACAACATTAAATTCTCACAACAAAGCCCCTTTCCTCATCCATTACTGAATTCAAGAACATCACCTTGTTCTATTTGATGCAATGTAGGAACCATCAGGGTTACAAGCAGGAGCTGCACCCAGTACAGTGATACTGTATCACTACTCTTCCTCACACACCTAAAAAGATCCTTCAGTGCACTTTAATTTTTCTGCAGCAGGACTTCTTATTCTCGCTGCCTTATATTATGTCCTGGATTACAGGTCCCTGGATACCTACTTCAGAAAAGTCCAATTGACCTTGAAGCATATAATGGTTTCCTTCCAGAAGTGACTGCTCACAGTGGTTCACGACTGACTTTTTCAATAAAAGGACACAAAGCTTAGAAGAACCAGATAAAAAGCAAGCAAATCAACAAATCTCCATGTTCACAATCCTAACCTATGGTTTGGGGACTTACATGTAGTTTCTGCATCAGGAAAAGCAACTTGCACTATGTACCAAAAGAAGCAGAGAAGCTCAGAAATAATTCCTAATACTTTAACATGACTGACTTCAGTATCAGACACTGATGGGAACCTTTTGACTCAGAGGCCAAACTTAGACCTACATTAATCACTCATAACCATTTCTACTGCCAAATTATACCCTCTACTTTGGAGCATTTGCTGGTACTGATATTAGCATGTATAGAAAATATTTATACTTTTAGCTCATTCTGGGAAGAGATCATGATTCAGAACAGGAAAGTGGCCAACCGCATTCAAGATGCAAGACTGACTGTGAAAACAGAGAGATGTAATGCAAAAGTGTCAGAAGTCAAAGTCTGGGTCAAGGGATGGGTTGTGGCTGAATTCAAACAAAAATTGTATTTCAGCTTGGCTTATGTTCCGAATATAATATCCCTGTTGCCTTTCAATTTTTTTTCAATAACTTTCTTTTCCTAAAGTTATTTAATTCTGCTAAGAAATTTGCAGGAATTACTGGAATTGTACACCTTTCCCTTAAACATATTTAGGCTGTGAGAGACAGAAAGATCTGAAATTAAAGTCTGTAGGGGGAGAGAGGAAAAATCGGGCAGCTGAAAATATCTGATGGAAGACAAACTTGCCACTGCACTAGCTGTATCCAAAGTACATGATGTTCAGCAAACGCAGTTTCCACTGAAGTTAATGAATGAACAAAGCTTAGGAATTCTGGAGAGGTCACTCAAAGTTGCTAATTACATGAAATAATTTTACCAGATTTGGAATTTTCTTACATCCGTTTCCTCCTTGTTGACTAATTATATTCAGCTTGCAAATACTGCATTTGCAAACTGATTTCTGAAAATCTTCTTCTGAATATGATGACAAAATGCAGGGAAAAATCTTGAAAAAACAGCATAGAAAGCATAGGAAAAATCCAACTTACCTTGCTGCAAGCCCCAGTTGTGGTTTCACAAACCGTGAGGATGGAGTGATTCTGAGGCCTGTTTAACCATCTCACCACAGCCTTAGTATTGCTTACCCATTTCACCATGGTAATGTAATATTCCCTAAATAAACATTTGAAAACACAATGTTCAAATCATTCCAATCATTCCTATTTCAAACTAAACTTTTTTGGAAAAAAAAACCCAAAAACCTCACACAGGAATGTCCATTTCACCAAATGTTGGCTTTGTACCAAATGACATTATCATTACTGAGGGATGGAGAAAATAACCCCAAATGCCCAGCATTTCTGTTCCTACAAGTGGGAAGGATCAGTTCTAGTGCGTTCTCCCCCCGGGAAATTTGTACTCTGTTAGTTCTTCCTTCTCAGTCATTTGGAATATATAAATTTTACCAACTCTGAAACATAATGCTTGTGAAGCATATATTTGCAAACACACATGAATCATGTATTTGCCTGCCAGCTTAAAAGCAGAAACTAAATTCCAACAAAGCCAGTATTTTGCTATACTAAATCCCTTCAGAAGACATATATTTTTGCAAAACAATCCAGCCCTGCTGCCAAACAAAAAGCCCCAGGTCTGTAAGTCTGTAACATCAGAATGCAGACAAGACCACTTTAAAATGTCACTTGTTATAAAACAACAAGTATTTTATAATGGGACTTCTGTATAAAAGGGAAGTCACACTCAACATCAGTGTGTACTATCTTCTATTTTTAAAAATAGCTCATAATATCAATCAAATTGTCTCTTAACCCTGGCTGAGCAAGGGACACTTCCTAGGCACAGACTAATGGCATGGAGTATCCGCCTTCCTCTTCCTGGAATCCTACTAGACTGTCAGACTGGTGATGCTATAGAGGAAGACCTACTGCAGCTTGTCATCCCTGTCAGGCTGTTTGCTTCACTTCTCTATTTATGGCAGCTGGCAGCTTTCACAGTCCAGCTGAGCTATGTGCAACAGTGGAGTGAACCTGTGTGGAAACTCACCCACCCCCCACCCCCCTTTAAAATAAGTGTCTTAGCTTGCATATAATTAGGTTTTTAATTTAATGCTGAGTGAGATCTCATTATTCTTTGACAACACATTTAATTATACATTCAAAAGGTTCCTTCAAAGATGCTAAGCAGTGTTAAAACCAAAGTTGCATACAACTTTGATGCTTTACATAGGAGATGCAGCAATTAACTACAGCTTCACCCCGCCTCAGTCTGGTCCAATGTTTGAAGAACACAGCTGAACAACTCAGTATGTTTCGTGTTTGACTTTCAGTGAGATAGAAATTTTCACATGTGGGTATCAGAATGATGACTAGAAATGGTGACTTCAGGTATATGCTGAGTCTAATAAGTATGGTTTATGGTTTAAAAAGCCTTTTAACTTAATGAGGAGCAAAAATGAATACCAAAAGTAACAAAAGATCTAACACAAGACCAGGTGACACAATCAACAAAGCAATGATACAACAGTCTCAGTTAACTGGTTCCTCATACCAGAACTCAAGAAACATGAGCTGAAAACTTCTCCCTCTGCAGTTCCTAAGGCCATTCAAAATCATTGCAACTGTGCATACATGAACCCAAAGATAGCCAAAAAGAAATATTCAAAATGTATATAAATGAGGACTGCCTTCCTCTACCAGTACTTGAACACCAAGGTAAGAAACATCCACTGACAACAAAGTTTAATTTATCCCCAAAACAAATTCTACAATTTGAAAAAGTCTTCAGTGAGGGATAAAACCAGAATATTTAACCATTCAGAGTCCAGCTGATACAGTAATTAGTAGTCCAAATCAAACCATAACATCCTTTCCCATCCCTGACACAAACTCCTTGATTACTGAAATGGAAGCAAAAGATAATTTAAAAATTCCATTTTTTTCCCCCTTCCATCAACTATGCATAAAAATATGCTCAAATTTCACTACATCATTACTTGTTTATAAAGAGTGTAGTATAATGTGTATATATAAATATATACATATATGCAGAAACACATACCCTTCTGAAATTAAATGCTGTCTCCAGGTAAAGTTCCTCTGTAAATCACAGTTTTGCAGTTTACCTAGTGTTTCAAATATACAGTGTGCATAGACACATACAGGGTAGTAATATTGTTGCAGGTCAACACATATGACCAAGTCAAAGTTTGCAGAAGTGTATGTTTTATTAGATTGGATGATAGAGTTGAATAAAACCAGAGAAGAATGCAGGGAAAATTTATTTTAATTCTGAGGAAGCTGCTATCAGTTTTTTTCTCCAAATATCAGGCATTTTTGCCATTAATGTATTGTAACAGTACTGAAAATAAGTGCTCTCTCTTTCCCTGCAGAATCAAAACCACAAATGTACTGGGATTACTAGACCCTCTGTATCTGTTCATACAAGTTTCCTCACCCCACCACTTTAAAGAGGAAAGACTATGATTGTTTTCTGGACAAGGGACTGAAGCAAGATATTATTTTTAGATACTACCCATTTAACTGGGGGCTTTACAGCACTTTGCATGTTCAGAGAACAACTCTCATTTTATTTGGGAATATTTCTTAAATCAGACTGTGGATTAACTTATTGCATGTCCAAAGAGTAACAAACACAATTACTGACTGCATATGTAATGTTAATTTTAACTCAGGCCTAGACTGATTTTAGCATTCAACTGGCCTAACAACCAGACTTTTCTCTCTTGATATGGCTTGTTTTATTCAAGCTGCATCTACTCACCTCACTCCTAGATTTTTTTCGTATACTTTGTTTAGCCAGTTCCATGGTTTTTCTTATTGATCCCCTTTCTCACAGCAGGGCCACTATAAGGCGATCATGAGAAACATAAAATCTGGTTTTTGATACCCACTTCCTCTATCTCCACCATCTCACCTGCTCTCAGAATTCCCATTCAAATCCCTGATTGTCAAGAAAATGTCATTCAATCCCAGCCTTACAGACCTGCCATTCTGGTTTTTAGCCAGTCCACATTTCATGTTCTACCCGAGTTTTCATCTCAGACTTTTTAGAGACTCTTCCCTCACATTCTGCCCTAGGATTGTTTTCTTTCTAAATTCCAAAGAGGGCTTCCCTCTTTACTCACAGGCAGAAAGAGCAGAAAAAGCAGTCTCCTTCCACAGTATCCCATGATCAGTCAATAGTAAAGGAGCTTGTACATGACTCATTTTATTCTAAGCTGGATTGAACTAGGCAATGCATAAACCCAAGAGCTTCAAGCTCCTTGTTGAGAGCTAATTCTGATTCCACATTTATTCCACATAAATCTGCTGCTTGGCTTCAAATTGGCCTAAGGCTGTTAGGTAACGCAATGAGTATAAAGAAGGTATAGCTTTCCCCTAGCTCAGTGAGCCAGGAAAATGCCATGTACGCAGTCAGGTGAACAGTAGGAGCTGGAACAACTCATGTTTGCTGAGGAGGTGCTGTACACCAAGAAAGATCAGATTTTAGGGCCTGAGTCAGATGGAGGGTATTCAGTGAGAAAGCAGTCTTTCCTGAGTATATGGCAATTCAGTTTTTTCCAAAGACTTGTAACTTGATGAAATCTGGATTAATTTTTCACTGCTGATAAAAACATGATAAATCCAAGCCTGAAGGCACAATTTTTAAACCTTTATTTCTTACAGAATGTTTTCCTTTATTTTTATTATCTCAATTGATAGGCAGTTCTATGGAGGTAGTTTAACAGTTTGCTAATACATTTATCATCATTCAAGAATGTCCAGCATGTCTTTTTTCACTTGCAAGTTTTGGGATGTTTCTGACTAGAAAGATATATATGTGTACCTTGCTGGCTGTTATTGTAAGTGCTTAGCAAAGTCAACAGAGACAGTAAATTGAATAAAGGAAAGGGATTTGCATTGCATTACATTGGAAGCATAGTTACAATCATAATGGAATTTGAACATTAAGTACTGAGATTTGAAATAGACTAACATTATAGGGAAATAACTCAAAATATTAAGAACCTGCTCAAAAAGTCAAATTTTGCAACTTTATACCATTCACTATAATGAAGAAATCTGCTCTAACTTTGAATCAATGAGCTGATTATGAAAGAAATCTGCTCATAAGAATAGCTGAAAGACATTTAACATTTATGCCAATGGAAAAAAGAACATTACTTTGGTTGATAGTTTTAATAGATTTGGATTTTGATAATAAATACAACAGGGTTCACCTAAAGAAAGCCAAGCTATTATGCTCTACTAGTTTACTGGCAGGTTGTTATCTAAGAAGCTAAACAATAGAAACTTGGCCCATGCATAATGCTGTAGAATATTTACTATGTTTTAAAATTATTTATATTGTTGTGTATTGAGAAGTGTATGAGAATTTACAGATACTAAAAGAAAATGTCATTCTCAGAAATGTGCATGGGAAAAAACACAGATTGAGACATGACAGTTGGACTTGATGATCTTTAAGGTCTTTTCCAACCTAGCTGATGTAATGATTCTAGTTGATTCTATGACCTGCAAGCTACCTTGCAAGCTAATACTAATAAACATAGTTTATTAGTATTTTGGTATACTGCACAACTTTATCAATGCATACACTGATGGATGAACTGCAGTTTTCTTCTTTGACTAAGCCACAGGTATTTGGCTGAAGGAGCTTTTGTAGCTTCCCTCCCCATTAGAGAGGAGTTAGTGAAAAGCATCACAGTCAGGCTAACAAGCTCTGCTCCCCATTTCCTCACAGCCATAGGACTCGGCCATGTGCACCTTGGTAGCCAACTGATGAACTGATTTTTTGCCTTGAACCAGATTGGTATGGGTGATGCTCTGTCTTTATGCATGATGACAAAGGAACCTCCTTTAGTTTGTTGGCCGCACTCTGCCTAGAGTGGTCCAGCCTAGGTGACAAAAAGTATGCACTTTTTGTCCCCTATTCAGCCCCAAGCACAGCTGCCTTGGCAGGATGGTTGGGCAGGCTGCTAGGTCCCAGCCCCAGCTACCAGAAGCTTGTCCTGGCCAAGGTGCAGAATTCGCATTTCTTTCCACTGAACATGTCAGGGAGTAATCAATAAATTGCTTGTCATTGTGTGTGAAAACGTCAATAAAGTATGTGAATATATTTTCATCCTGTTGGCTGAATAGATTACAGTCATTTGCTATAAGGTATGACAATGAATTAATCCTTTACATTAAACCAGTGAGATAGCTATTATTATTGCCAAGTTAGAGAAGAGGGAAGGGGCAGAAGCTTGGAAGAAGAAAGTAGACATAGCATAAGGAAAGGTGAAAGTAAATACTAGTTTTCTTAACACCAAATTGCGTCCCATCCCTCCATTTCCAGTTAGAATCAAATAAGCTTTAAATTCCAAAGCAAGACTCAGATAAATTGGCTGCCAGAGGTATAAAACTAAACTTTCTAGATTCAAGAGGTGATCTCAAACTAGAAGTACCTATATATCCAAATGATTCTGGTGATTTGGATAATAAAAAAATTGATGAGGCTTGCAAGAGCATTATCTGAATTTATGCAAACTCAATTTCTTAAGTGCTTCCAGCTTCATTACAAAAGATTAGTTAAAATCCTTAAAATAATCCAAATTTTCATACAAAGTCAGAAGGGTCTTACTGTGTTTTCCAGTTTCTTTAAAAGCAGACATATATGAAATGAGAATATGGACATCTAGTATTTTTTTCAGGCATTTAAATACTATTGGAAAAAGTAAGGAAAAGTGCTGACTTATTTTCTTATAGTGCATTTTAGAACTACCTGGTCAGCAGCATCTGGGAACAGTGCAGAGCCAATGCAGCCTGCTCACTATGGCGGAGAATGGGGAAAGCAAACAGTGGATGACCTTCACTGAGACTTTCAAGAGCTGACACATTGTTCTAGAAGAAAAAATCTTTTCATCATATATGGAACACAGCTCTAATAACTCAACTGCAACTTCCTTCATGTGCTATTTCACTTCTCTGTCTGTGTTAGAGATTTCCATTTTGGAAATAAATCTTTTTTTTTTTTTTTTTTTTTTCCCAGGTTTAAATTCAAAGTTGGGGTTTTAAAA
>NDXB01022589.1:27725-38512 GCA_002631895.1 Agapornis roseicollis
TTTTTTTTTTCTGCCAGGTCTGAATTCAAGCATGGGATTTGAAAAATCAGCCTACGGAATTTCTTAATACGGTATTAATACCTTATATCTAAATACCACCAGTTACAAGAAGTCTTCAGGTGTCCTTAGGTACAACGGTTTGAACTGACCACTTGTACATCGTATTGCTTTTTTAAGGTTTGCAGCAGGAAGCATTAGCTTTCCAACTGGAACTTCAGCAGCTAGCAGTAAATGAATAAACACTTACTTTATCTTACATGTATATTTGCTTTCTGTGACTAATGAGAAGAAAATCCTGCAATACAAAATCATGTTTGCCACTGAAGGAAACAGAATGTAATTGTACACATAAAATGGAAACACCAAGTTTTTGGAAACCATTTGGAAATTACAATAATTGCACAGAATACAACTATATGTTCAAAGGAAGACTGTCAGCCTTTCTGTGGCATTAACAACAGCAGAAGGTAAATTTTTCCACATATTAAAACTTTCAGGAGCAAAGTTATACATGTTATTGCTATCTGTATATCAGAATAACCTGAACAAGACTCGGGAAATACTACCAAACACTTTTACAAAGTCACTGCACGAAGTAAATGAATGCAGAACTGCGGTTTAGTCAATCTTACAACAAGTTCCCAGATGCTCTATAAATCAGAGAAAAGCTGAGGAGAGTGGAGAATCTGAACGCTACTTTCCATAGCTAAAAGTAACAGAAGCCCCCTTCCGTACCTATTTGTGTGGTTTCTCTGTGTTTCTCTAGGAGCAAATCTCTCCCATAACAGCAGACGGTTATGACTTGCACAATTTGTATTTCTGAATGTTTCTGCCCTCAAAGATCCATATAACTATATCTCGTAGTGTCCCATTCCACTTAATTCTGAAAGACTCCTATGAGCTGTTTACTAAATGACCAAATAATGAAAGGATTAGAAAGGCACTGAAAAAAAATGACTGCTGAAAGCTACTACTTTTATTAAAAAAGTTAATACTTGAAAGCAAAAATTCCCTAACCACCACAAACTCCACAGATTTCCACTCTGGAAAGGCCTGCTAAAAACTCATTCTTCATACCTGTATATATATTGATATACGGAGATATATATAAATTGATGACCAATGTGATGACTGACTGCTGCTGAAATCCAGAGTCAGAATGCAAGATTTACTGTATACGTGGCTCAAAACTATATGATTTTATTACATTTTGCAGCACAGATATTGTAACTTAATAGCTAAAATTAAGATGAAACTAACTTTTTTCCCAGGTACAAATAGTTTCACTCGGTCTTCTGATACAGTAGCAACATAGAATTTTAAACATGACTATTATTTCAATTAAACAGCAACAATGTCTTTATCAAGGACTCAAAAATCTGGCAAAAATACCTGTTAAGGCTCACAAAAGAAATTCCAGGTATTGAGTTAGTGCTACCCTACAGCTTCAAGATGCAGTATTAATAATTTGATTCTACTTTTGTTTTCAGTCTGCTGGGGAGAAAGAATGAATCTGAAAAATCTAGAAGGAGTCAGTCTGAAAAATCTAGAGTGAAACCATAACATCTGAAAAACGTTTTCAAGGGTTTTTTTTTTCCTTAGGGATTTACATCTTTCTCCTTTAATGTCTTTGAACCTTCTGACATTCAAACGACAATTTTAATTATGCTTAAGAGAGGGAGATGCTAATCATGATGCCAAGGAATCTCTTTCAGATCCTATACTGCTACTTAAATTAATGAAGGGTTAGCAAGCAGTAGGAGAGTTTATTGTGGCTTTCAGTAGTGGTCCAGCAACAGAAAGAAAATAGTTCAAAAAAAGTGGAACTCATTAAGAAGAATTCCTTTCACTAACACAGTCAGTGAGTATTACAGCTGACACAAATAATTGTAAGGCAAAATTCACCATTAAATTCCTGCGCTAAATTAGGGTACCTCAATTTGTGCAGAGAAGAGTTACACCAGCTTGAAATTGGTTGCAATGGTTGTAAATCAGTGCTCACTGTTAACATCCTGACTGTTTTGGGAACAATGACCATAAAATCCTTTGGGGTTTGTAGGAACTGCAGGTAGTTTGTTTTTGTTTTTCATCTTTATGCATGCCAATCCTTTTTCATACCATTCTCCATCTAAAAAATGCCCTGAATGAAGTGGCACTTCCCTGGCCCTTAGACTGCAGCTACATCTGCACTGTAGTAACTGTTGTTATTATTGTTATTACCTTTATTACGTAACACTTTAGAAGATCATTAGTATATGCACTGAAACTACAACAGGAATTTAATCAAGGTCACTGAAATAAACATGGGAAAGGATGAAAATTTCTTTGCTCTTAAACAAAAGTTTCACAGCACCTCAAGCAAGGACAGGTAATTTGAAGCTTAGTTGAAGATAGCAACTTTAGCAGGAAAGTCACCAGTTGCAGACAGACCTTATTACTTCAGCTTCCAGGTCAAAGGGACTGTTAAATTAGCTCAGCAGTTCTGAAGCAGTTTCTCCTGAAAAACACAGCACTGTCCTTTTTAGTGCGTAATGTAGTCTTATGTGATTTGGTGGCATTGCCTTTCACCTGTCACCTCACTGCATCTATTTTCCATGATGAGAAATGACATTTTCTGTAACCTATGGGATTTGAAAAGTTCAAAACATTCCTCTCTAAATGAGGGAACACCCTGATTATGTGTTCTGTGCGTTAGTAAGACACTTCTATGTTTTGCAATCTAATTTCAGAAACTGAAAGAACCAACCTGGCACACAGTAAGGGAAGTCTGGGAGTGACTGCAATGACCTCAGAAGCAGAAGTGTTTAGCCCCTTGACTGTAGCTTACAATTCCTAATTTCATACATTTCAAGTACGTTGGAGCTTCTCAGGACATCAGCTATCAGCAGATCCTAGATCCCTGTGATTTTTAAGAGCAGGATGAATCCAGTAGAGCTGTATTTTATTTTATTATCATTATGTTCAGCCACAGGGATGGAGATCAAGTGCATTTCAGTCAAAGTGCTATGCTGATGTAAAAAGGCAATTAGCCCAAGAGACAGTCAGGTTAAATCAAACATGAATTTCAAAGCAATGAAATTATATACCTTGATTTAAAGCTGTCAGGTGGCATCAGTTCCAGTGTATGTGCTGGTCCATACAGATTAACTACAAACAGCTTTACTGTTGGGTTTGTTTGACCTGCCTTTGAAAAAAGAAAAAATAATAGGAGCTTTAGAAGCACTGAACCAGTGACAGCTAAATAGACTCACTCGTTCAGTATCTTTGTCATAATAAGAAGTTATTAAAATTTTAAAATCTTAAATTTTAAAAGTTAGATTCACAGACATATGAATTACACAAATAAAAGTGTGAAGCATTAATTGAATAATTCTCTCACTTCCCTTTACTTTCCATGACCTTCCTGTGCAGAGCAAGTGACCAATGCTAGGAGTGGCTTGGTCTATTTCAGTAAAGTCAGCTGCAAAAAGTCAGCTCCTAAACCAGCAGTTAAATACATCCTCCAGCAAAGTCTTTTCTAGACACTATTGCTCCTTCTAAACGCTGCACTACTGGGATAGCATTCCTCCTCTTCCTTCTCTTTCTTTACAGTTTTCTCCTGGTCTTCCTTCCCTGGTTTGCTGAGCTGGAAATCTGTATTTTTTGGCTCTGTTTAGTTCTCAGATGCTTTGGCAGGCCAGCTCTAAGAGAGACAAAATGCTTCTTGTTTCTAAAGGAGAATAAAATTGCAGTTTGATATATATCTACTAGGAAGAGCCTGATAAATCCTGAGGATCTACAGGGAGGGAGGACTTGTCCTTCCTGTAACTTGGATTGTTACTAAGTCATGTTCCTAAGATCAAAAGAAAGAACTGGCCATAGAAAGTAAGGCTCTGCAGGGCTGCAAGTAGATGCTGTAAGTCCCACATCCCTGTCCAAACCATCACATCTAAGCTTCTTTTTAATGTAAGTCACAGGAGTTATCCAATGTTATACACTGTATTTGGGATATAGGGAATGAAAAGCAAGTATCTCAGTGTGTTTGACTACCTCCTTGGGAGGGCAAGGTAAAAACCTGCCAGCCTGGACTGGTCTTCATGCAGGGCTGTACTGCCCCAACATACTGTCTCTGCTACAAATATCTGTGTCTACAAGTATCTGTAGCTCAATGCAATTCAATACAAGGTCTCTATAGCTGGGGAGATGCTGGGGTCAGTGGGGTGAACACTGAGCGCTCCTTAAGTCTGAAGTGGATGTAGACAGCTGAAGATGGTTTTTCTATCTGAGCAGAAAACTCTCATCCACACCTCTCCTTCAACAGCAAACTGCCTCAACTCCTCTACCACTCAAGGCCTCCTTATGACAATTTAAAAAGCATGAATTTTATATAATTCTCACATTTGAAATATTACTTTGTTCTCTATATATTTAACAAAATTTAAACTTTCCTTTTCATATTTTTTAATACAGTGTGCATTAGGCATGTACACAGATACACATGTTCCAGTGTTCACTATTGCCTGTGGTTTCCTTTAATTTTTAAATCATAAATATAATTTTCTCCAAAGGTTTCATTTTATGATAACTGTTTTTTTCATGTCTTTTGCTATACCACAAGCTTCATTACCAATTAATGATGTCTAACAGTAGCTAAATCGGCATTGAGACATTAAAAAAAGATAATGTTTTTTTCATTAATAAGATTACTGAAGTACTATTATGTATCACTTTTATGCTGAATTGCTAATGAAATGGAATTACTCATTTCTTGTTTACAAAGCTGACTTTTGAAAGTATTCCTTGTTTTTTTCTTTGCTCTGTCACTCAAGCCTTTTACCAAAGCAAGTACATAAACCACCTCCTTCCACCTGATTGAATACTATCACTGAACAATGAAGGAGAGGTGGGTACTGCACTCATATTCATCTTACCTTAGGATACGGATACTGCTTTCCTTTTGGATACAGACCACCAGTAAATTGGGGAATAACCATGTTCGGTACCAATGAGTCATTTATGGTCAGAAATGCCAGTCTTTCACCGTCTGGAGACCACCAGTGGGCAATGTGAGAATGAAGAAGTTCCTCTGCAAAACCAGATTTCCTTAGGGTCCATTAAAATAACTACAACATAGTTTCCATCTCATTCAGTTGGCACTGATTTGTTCTTTCTGTGCCTACTTTAAATGCATCTGTTGTAATTTCATTAATTCCATATTATCCTAGGTTGTTGAATGTTTGGATAACAAGATGTATTGAAAAGCCAAACTTTAACCATTTTCCTCAAATGACATCAATAAATCATTTAAATGTGAAAGAAGATTTTAACTGCCATATGCTTAGTTCTATTACATTGCATTAGATGTCTTTAATTTATAAATCATTTGCACATTTTAATAGGAAGGTATTTTTAGGATTTTTTTTTTAAATAAATACCTTTAGATACCTGATNTTTCCTCAAATGAATACTTCCACTGACATCAATAAATCATTTAAATGTGAAAGAAGATTTTAACTGCCATATGCTTAGTTCTATTACATTGCATTAGATGTCTTTAATTTATAAATCATTTGCACATTTTAATAGGAAGGTATTTTTAGGATTTTTTTTTTAAATAAATACCTTTAGATACCTGATTTCTCGGAGCTGTGGCACCAGGCAACATGAGGACTCTCACACAGTGATACATCTTTGCAATCATTCTTGGAGTATAATATTTTGCCTTTTTTGTCTCAGTTTAATACTCAATCTTAATTCTTAGAAAAGTCACTTTTTCTGCAATGTAACTTTTTTGAAAATCCAAACAAAACTTTTTTTTTTTAGTCAAATTTTACTTGATTTCCAAATTAAAACAATCCTCAAAAATGTCATGCAATGTTTTATTATATTTATTGTAATTGTATTTTGTATTGAAAAGAAACAAGCCAGAAACAAACATAGAAGCAATACCTAAACTGCAATCCCAGTAAAGCAGCTCCAGACCAATTACAAATTCACCTTGCACAGGTCCTCTGCCTTCCACTTGTGAAAAGACTTGGAGTTTTTTCCATTATGTATTTGGTATGTTGACTCGTTTGTTTAGTATTTTGTATTTAAATTTGAAGAACCTGGCTGCAGAACTAATTGACAATATATATTAACGGGAAGAAAGCCCTAACTATATATCTAATAAAGATCTAACCTACAAAACTACTTAAACTGTCAATGAAGACACTCCAAGGTGCTAATCAGATTTCGAAAAGTTCTGAAGTGGCTTAATAGTTTGTATTACTTCAGATTAGGTGCAATGAAGCTGGGACCTATATTCAAAGTCATATATTCTGGGCCATGCTTCACTCCCTGGCTGGATAAGTAAAACCTTTTACACAAGACAACAGCAGAGAATGAATGGTGAATATCAGATAGAAAATATTACTGCTTGCATTCAAACGAGGTTATTCACACAGACAAAACACAATTCCCAAGTGCTTTGTAAGGTAAAATGCTAATAAATTTATGCAAATAATAAAAGTAAACAAATGAGGACAAAAGAAGAAACAGTTTCCAGTTCAATGGAAAATCTCGTAACTTCATCTGGGCAATATTCAGCCTTCTCAGCTTCTCAGCTAACGCTAATGCTAATGCTAACCCTAACCCTAAAACCACTACTGACAGCAGAGGAGTGCTCTAAGATAGGCAATTGTTAATGGTAAAGAAGCAGTACATTGATTCATGCCTGCAGATGTGGACTGTGGTTCTCCAATGTGTAAAGACAGAATTCTCTTTTATCCTTATTTTAATTATGTGTATTGTGGAGAAGAGCCCACTGCTTGCCAGCATCCTTTGCAACCCAAAGAGTTCTCCATAAGCCAGGAAACGCAACAGCTGCTTGGGATCAGGATTAAATAACTTGGAGAGGAAGGCTTTAGGATATGCACTAGGAGATATGACTGGAGATATGTATCACCTCCCACACCATTTTGGAAACTTTCTAGTTCCAGAATAGACACCTTTTGCTTCCTTCAAAAGACAAGGGTATGTGTACAGCTGTAGAGACAGGAAACAAGAACAAACTGGTAACTGAGGAGGAGGTATAAGATATGTGGACAAATTTACTTGGCTTCCTTTTGAAAAAAAAAGGAGAAGCAGCTTCATGACTTTTTTGAAAATCAGCCAGGTATAAGACTTATGTATTCATGTGTTTACAGTAAAAAAAAAAAAAAAAAAAAAAAAAAAAAAAAAAAAAAAAAAAAAAAAAAAAAAAAAAAAAAAAAAAAAAAAAAAAAAAAAAAAATCACCAACAGCATATATGAAGACATCTGTGTTTTGTTGTCAGCTAAAGAAGTTCTGTGAAGCTTTAAAGCCTTTCAGTCCTCAAATATTCATTAATAAAATGTGTCTGTAGGAAAGATGGGCACACACAGGGAAGCAGGAGCATACCCTCAGACAAGCACCATTGCCACTATTGTGCTAGTGGCACTTGTTCTCAAGTTACTCTATTCCCTTTTTCTGTTCATCGTGAGATATTTACAGCTTAAAGGAACAATCATTTGTTTCATCAACAGCTTTGTTGATGTTTAAAACAAATAAAGATAAAAAAAAAATCCACATAATACTCTTTCAGATACTGAGATAAATAGGTAAGCTGACATAGAAATTAAAAACCCATTCTTGCATGTTTCAAATAAAAGAGATTAGTTTTGATTCTCTTTAGTTCTTAAATGTAGCTCTCATGAACAGAGGTCCAAATCATACTAACCTTCACAAATTTCTTCCATTAAAATATGTCTTAAACTTCTAACTTTATAATTCTTAGGTGTACTACTCCATCCCTCCCAAACAATTCAAATAAAATGCCTGTTAAATACCAGTAATATATCAGTTGCTTTAGGTAATACCAGTTGCATTAGATAACATTTTGTGGTCGCTTCCAGCTTGAATTATCCTATATGATCTTTATTATCTTGAATTATCCTATATGATCTTTATTATCTTGAATTATCCTTATGATCTTTAGCCAACTTTTAAAGAATCTTATATTACATTTTGTTCTGTGATGTAGGCCTGTACAATAATCCTTCATTATATGTTGTTAACTGCAGCTCCATGTTGCACCCAGCTGTACCCCAGTCTTCTCTTGAAAAACAAAATGCCCTCTTCTGAACAGGTGTCTTCAAAATGCTTGCAGAAACTGCAGAATTGCGTTGTTTCATCTGTGACTGCGACTCTTATTAATTTCACTTTATTTTAGCAAAAACTGGATATACGGTATCAACTTCAGTGAGCTATATATGCTTACATTCTTCAATTCGCTTGCAGTCATATGAGATTTGAAGAATATGGAATGCATATAAAAATATTCTATTCCAAATACATCGTTTGTTCTTAAATTTTGAAATATGCTGCTACATTAAAGCAGTACAAAACACTATTAGAAACCTTGGAAGTGGGTAACTATCACACATAGGCATTTATATGGCAAAGGGATGTAAACTATCATTCTAATTTCAGAGTTTACTTGATAAGAGATCTTATGAATTCATAATGTGTGCTGTTACTAACTAGTGAAATGCCCAAGTGGTATAAATAGACCATTTCCAAGGGCCACAATTAAGTTCCTTATTTTGTGATGTAACACCATTCCTAAAAACAACTATGCTCTGCAAAACTCTACATATGAGAAGTTACATACTTCAAGTAATGGAATATTTAACACTGAGCTATTTACCTATAAAGTTAATGAGTCCCATAGAAAATAACTGAAATGTGTATTAATTTTAAGCTCCTGTACCAAGCTGGGTAATCTACTCCCCTTCCAAATTTTTTTTTTCCCCCCACTTATTATTATGTTAAAAGCAGGGAGAAACATTCTGTGGTACTACGCTGAAGATGGCTTCTGAAGCCAGATGATATCACAGATTGAGTTGTCCACTCCATTTTGGCACTGCAAGCAACAGCAAGTTTTCCAAGAGCCTAGGCCAGGCTGATGTAAGCAAAAGTAGCAGCCACTGTTGAGGTAACAATATGACACTTTTAGACCTTGTCAAAATACTCAGATTGATTGAAGCATGTTTTTAAAAGTCAAGCATGATGTTACTGACTGGCTTGAGGAGCTGGAGTCTCTTGTGAGTCATGCTAACACACAGCACACTAACCACCACTGAGGCTGAAGAAAACAAAGCGATGAAGTGAGGCACCAGGCAACACCATCTTTGGTCACTTTTTGCTGTGTACCCACCCAAAACCAATTCTGTTTCTATGCTACAATTCTGTGACTTCTTCTATTAGAATGTCTTAACTGTAAACAGATCAGCACTGCTGTTCACACAGGCAACAAACGGACTTCTTTCCCTCTTCACTTTTGTTGTAAACCCTGAACAGCTCCAAAGGTGTGAATGGAGTTATTCTGGACAAGAAAAACACACAGGATGCTTAGTTTTATTTGAATACCTCTATTTGAAATGCCAGCCCCACTGAAGTTGGCAGTAAAATCCCACATCAAGATTTCACTGCTACAGCATTTTTACATACTAGCTAGTGTTCATAATCCATTTGATATATTTGGGTTGAAATTCCTGTTTCTGAGAAAATACTGTTACATGCAAAACAACAGTCAATAGAAAATATGAACACATACAAAGACAATATTGCAAGAAAATGAGAAGTCAAAGAAGCAAAACCAACCTCAGACAGCATTTTCTGAAATTAATAGATTTGTGTTGTTTGGTCTGTGTAAGAATCTCTCATCCATTTTAATAAACTGATATATTTGTCCTGCTTACCTTCGTATAACCAGTCTGCAATTCCATTAAAAATAATTCCTTCTTTTCCTGAAGATGTCAGGCGCAATGAGCTACTCTTTACATCAGGCTGATAGTAGATGTTATTTTCAAAAATATAAATCTGGATGTGGTAAGAGGGATGGAGATAAAAAAGAACATTTTGGCAGATATAAATGAATGTTCAGCAATGAATAATTTCCTCACACTCAGACCAGTGTACCAAATAATTCAGTATAAGTTTTCACCAACACTGGCTTCATAATTCACTTTTATTATCAATTTGGACAAACTAGAGGAAACTTAATACCTATGCCAAGGCAAATTCTTTGAGATTGTATTACCTGTTGAAATGTTTCTATATACGGTAAGAAATACTACATTCCTCAGAATCATACAAGAGACAAGTTTTATAACAGTTGGATAGATAAATAAATTTTCCATTAATTCCATTCTATCTAATAAAATAATCTGTTTTTCTAGCAGTGAAATTAGACACATTTCTGTAAGTACATAGAGCACAGTACATACATCATGAATGTAAGTTACAGCTTTGAGGGTGGTGAGACAGTGGAACAGGTTGCCCAAATATATGGTAAATGTTCCATCCCTGGCAGTGTTCAAGGCCAGATTAGACAGAGCTGTGGGTGACATGGTCTAGGGAGAGGCATCCCTTCCCATGGCAGGGAGCTTGGAACTAAATGATCTTAAAGTCCTTCCCATCCCTAACTGTTCTATGATTCTAGCATTCTAACAATTCTATGATTTTATATCATGATGTGAGAACATACTGGAAAAGCAATAATAAACAGCAGACTCCCGTTAACTCTTCTCATCTTGCTATATCTATTTGTGGCTCTGACACAGAAACATTTTACCTCAAGTGTGCTATATAAATTCCTTTTATTTTCAAGTCTAGACTCCTCTTCCTTTTCCTGTAAATAACAGACTAGACAGGCACCCTTCTCCTCCTTTACTGCCACTTCTCAGCCTTGCCTACTTTTTTTTTTTTTTTTTTTTTCTTTCTTTTTCTCAAAGGACTTCCGTTTC
>NDXB01022589.1:38596-52421 GCA_002631895.1 Agapornis roseicollis
TTTTTTTTCTTGCTTGCTTTGTCTCAAAGGACTTCAGGTTCTCTTATTTCCAGAGACTGAGCTTCAGGCTCCATGGCAAAGTCAATAACAGAAAGATAAAGGTCAAAAAAACCCCAACAAACTATGGGACTGAGGGGATAGTAAAAAGGGTGGGAGACAAATACAGTGATGATGAGGAAGGTTTATGACATGGAAATTCTTACATACTCAGATGTATGTCACAACAGGCTGAATGTCTGCCTTTATCAGCCAGGAGACCTTCAAGCACTTCACTGCAGCACAATTTAGGTACATGCTTGTCCCTGACTTCTTCATTGTCCCTATCTTTCCCAGCCCTGGTTAATAAGAAAAAAATATTTGGGATACTAACAAGCCAAAAGCTACAGATGGGTATAAAAAAGGAGAGACACAGCTATTCACATTTCCTGCAACAGTACTCTGTCCTTTTCATCCCTACTCCTACATTCCTCATTTTCCTGAGTTGTCAATGCCTTGTATTTCAGCTACAATCATCTCTGAGTTGTAGTCTTTTTCTTTACTTTTTTGTTAACAATGGCCACATGTGTGCTTGCACAGTTCAACAATGGAATAAACTATGTCACTATTATGCACCATCTTGATTCACACTAAGAAAATTTGGCTAACACCACTAGAGAACAACACACAACAAAAATTTTTGTTACATTATTACACTGATGTATGGAGTCCCTGAGACTGCTAACATGCAATACATGTATTTCCAACCAAGACCTTTTTAAAATCCTAGTCATTTATCATTCTCATACTCCTATGACAAAGAACTTAAAGCAAAAATACTAGCCAGAGAGCAAATTATTATTACCACTATTGCTTCTGATCTCTTTGTTTCCAAATTACTGTTTGAAATAGATTTCCCAATGAGTCCCCAAACTAATGGCATTTCTCAGTTTTTAACAGTAGACACTTCACAATTTCTGCTCCAGAATTTAATAAAACTGAAGTTTTATTCATACCCTGAACAATACAATGATTTTAGCCATAACTGGAAATCAGGGGTGACTTGGAACAAAATTCTTTATGGTCAGAAATTCAAGATTCAGCAATAAGCTCAAAACTGAAGTAAAAATAGTCCATCCAGTCTGAATAATCCAACAAGTACTGACCAGTAATTGCATTTACAGTTTCATAAATAATATTTGATACACTGAGAGTTTATGGGAAGCTTATGTATTCTCCAGCATTAACACCAGAAGAAAACAAGGATTAGAGAATGCTGGACATACCAAGCTTTTAAAAAATGTCAACAAACACTTCTTGTAATATATATTTGCACAGGAAAAATGTAAATTTTTTTCTAAGGTAAATTAAATAAATACAATTAATAAAAAAAAGGCATGGTTAATTGGTGAATCAAGGAAAACAAAATAATTTAGCCAAATAATTGCTACTTAAGTAAACTAAAAATATTTCTAACAGACTAATATACAGGTGAGAACCACTCAATTGCATGTTGCTTAGCAAGGAGCGACTTCTTACAGACAACAATTTTTTCTTATAAAGCCAGGTTGGAGGGAGTCTTGGGTGACATGGTTTAGTTGGGGGTGTTCCCTGCTCATGGCAGAGGGGTTGGAACCAGATGATCTTAAGGTCCTTTCCAACCCTAACTATTCTATGACTGTATGATACAAACAACTGCTTTCAGGAGATACCAAAAAAGCTTCCTTGAGCAAATGATTCTATTTTGCTTAAGCTTCTTTAATTAAATGAACTCAAGCTAACTAATTTTTGAAGATCAGAAGTATCATTTTTGCTTCCCTCCCCCCTTTTCAGGCCATTTGTGTTTTTAACACTGAACATACCCTTATTGACTCTTTCTGCAATGTTTGGAAATACTTTCATTTAAAGCCATCACTGCCAATCAAAGTACAGGATTAAGAAATACTTGTTTTATGACTGAATCATGAAAAGGTCTTTAATTCTGTTATTACTAGTTAGCAGCACTGTTAATTCCATTTGATACATTTCAGATAAGTGAGTATCTCTGAAGGAATACTCACTGTTGTGCCACTGATAGCTGGCTTTCTAAGCTTTATTTCCCGTTTATTTCACAAAGCAGCCTTCTCTTCATCTTCAGACAGTTCTCAGTCCCCTCTGAACATCCCCACAATCCTCTTTAGTCTACTCTGTCACCCAAAGTTTCTCTCTTCTCCCCATCACTCATGACATGCGCTCTTTCAACTTTGGAATACCCCAAAGAACAACTTTTTCTTGAACATATGGATTGGGACATTTTAAAGTTCTTGATAAACTTCAAAGCCACTCAGTGGCTCCCTCTCTAGCAAGCCTCGAACATACAAATGGCTCAAGCTCCTTCTTTGAATAATGTTAATCATTAAAAATGATCTATTCATGTTCCTTTACAAAATGTTTATGAAATACAACTACTCATGTTCCTCCACATAACTAAATAGAATGTAAATGCACACTGATGATTTAGGGTTGGCACACTGTCAAATATTTCTCTTCATGGCCTGCAGCATTTTGAAAGATCAATATCCCCATGCTTGAGCCTCTAAAAACATCTTAGAAAGATTCAATATTATGGTTAGTCATTTAATGTCATTTGCAATTTTGAATATTTGTTATATTTCAAGAGGTGCCATTTTCCACATGAAGCCTTCAAACTGCTGCTTCCATAGATAGGAATGGCTTCATACACACTTCCTACAATGATTCTGCCTACCTCCTGCAGTCAGTACTGCATTCCCTCCCATTCCCGAATGTGCCAAAGTGATCATCTGTAGTTATTTGAGGGAAATAAAAGTGTGGTTGCTAAAATGTTGATTTCCACAGCAAAACAGCCAGAAGAGTTTTAATAGGAGTGACAACTATATTATGAAGGCTGCTAGTAGTGGCCTCAGAGGCTTTTTGCTTCACTCTCCTGCAAATCCAGGCATTGAAATCAATTAAGCACAAGTACTTTGTGTAGCCACAAAAACCAGTCTCCCATCTGACATCACTGCCAGAACAATGCAGCCAAGAAAGACATTTCTAAAAGGCATACTCATTGTAAATTTTTCTTCCCAGCATAATATTTATATGGTACAAGTGTACCTCTGTCCTGGGTTTAGTAATAGCAGTCAATTTTTCTCCTTCTTAGTAGCTGGTGCAGCACTGTGTTTTGACTTTCAGTTGGGAACAAAACTGGTAACACTGATGTTTTTAGTTGTTGCTAAGTAATGTTTAGTCTGACCAAGGACTTTGTGAGCCTCATGCTCTGCCAGGGAGGAGGGGAGGCCGGGAGGAAGAAGGGACAGGACACCTGACCCAAACTGACCAAAGAGGTATTCCATACCATAGCATGTCATGCCCAGGATGTAACTGGGAGTGATCTGGAAGGGCTAGTGCTCTCTGGGGTGTTGGAGGAGGGATTGGGTTGGTGGTTGGTGGGGTGTCGTGAGTTATCTGTCGGTGGCTGGTGAGATGCTGTATTCTCTTCCCTTGTTATTTCCTTTATCATTATTATTATTGGTGGTAGCAGTAGTGATTTGTATTATACCTTAGTTACTAAACTGTTCTTATCTCAACCTGTGGGAATTGCATTCTTTTGATTCTCCTCCCCATCCCTCTGGAAGCAGGGGAGGGCAAGAAAGGGGGGTTGAGTGAGAGAATGAGCTGCTTGGCTGGGTTTAAACCATGACAACCTCATATATAACTTTAAAAATACTGAAATTTTAACAGATCACAGTTTGAAATTAATTTGGTTCATGATATTGCTTGGTTTTGTCTAGCATTTGCACATACAACAGTGATCAGCAACTAAGTTTGTGGGCTTCATGTCCCTCTGAAATAACTATGACTAGAGGAAGCCTGTGCACAACTATTATAATTTTATCAGCAAGCTGTGAAATGGGCTTTTTCTCCTGCTTATTCCTTGGCTCCTGTTTACCTGCTGTGGCCACAACACCACTCCATACCTCACCTGCTACAAAAAAGTGGCATCAAATGTGAAGTGACTGTAGGAGGAAAACTCATACGGGTTTTATTTTATGTAGATTATCACAAGTCCACCAATTCAGAGTGGAAATGGTACTATTCCTCAGCTAAACATGCAAAAGATCCTTCACAAGGTCCCAGAAACAGACAAATTCCTTAAACTGTCAAGCTCTCCCCTCCCTGAAAAATTTCTTAAGTTCCTTTCCTTTAGGTCATACATTTTTAGCCTTCTTGCTCAGTTTAAGCACTGCCATCCATGCTTTCTCATGAAAACAGTATCTGTAGAAAACTCCTAACAGTTCAACTTTATGCTGCACTAAAAAACATTCCCAAACTTTTGTTTCAAAAATACAAAGACTAGGTAGAAATTTTCATATTTTAGGTGGCAGCTGCTGCTGCTTAGCTGCAGTACAGCAATACATAGAAGCTGAAATTATGAGCCAAAATTTAGTCTTTAAAATTGAGTAAACAAGAAAGCAAGTGTCTGGGAGAGAACTCAGGCTACTATTTTTCCTACAACTGAGACTCTCAAATACCCTCAAAAACTCTCAAATACTGCAAAGCAGACAGCAAATCACAACACCGGAATAAGAATTATTGTGCAAAACAAAAATTATTCTTGGAGCAGAATCTTGCAAATACCTGTGCGTAAAATCATGACTCCTGTAAGTAAAACTAAACATATGCTCAAAGGTTCCCAGGGTTGGGACCTCAACCTACCTCATCGCTTTGCGCATTTTGTTTTGGGCAATGTCACGTGAACCAAAAACTTCCCTGGACAGTCTGTCCCTATTCAGGTATTTAGGAACAAGTAAAAGGGCTTTCATTAGTATACACTTGTGTCTAATTACTACATCATTGCAGAAATGTTGACTGTAGCTACTGAATCTTACAAAACTGTTAAAAGAGGAGCTGTTAACTGTGTATCAGACTGGTATTCTCATGAATACATCAGTGGCTTTGTGCCCAAAATGCTTTCACAGCTTTTGGCATGATGATAAGAAAATAAATTGAAAAAGTCACAAAATGGAACCAGGCTATGCTATCTTTTACTAAAATTATTATTACACTTTTCTCTTTTTTTTTAACCTCTTCTCTTTACCATCTTTTACCACATTTCCCAATTATTTAAAATTATGCTTTAACTACATTTCTTACTTAATGATGTTGCAAATGGGGATAAATATAAAAATATATGGCCTTAAAAATTTTTTGACTTTCTGTTTTCTTAGAGATTTTGCACAGCAAATCACACCAAGCCTTAAACCAATTGAAGAAAAATACACAGCATTTCTTTAATTATTTTCAAAGTATTTTTTCTAATTAATGAAAGAATTCTACAATAAAGTTTAAATTAGTGACAGATTAATTCTTGATAATGATCACATTTATTTCAACTAACTGTGAAGAACTTGAGACTTTGCTTGGTTTAATGTTCTACCTACAGCACTAATCCTTCTCCTTCTTCCACATCTGTCAGCCTTTCAACTATCTTTTTTCGTAAACCTTCTCCTAAATTAATTTATTCCAAAACATTTATTGTTTTCAACTTGTTTCACAATTACATGATTTTATTTCAGGCTGAGGTCTTAAGCAGAGCACCCAGCCTGAGCAGTTAGTTCCAGATGGCAGACAGCTGTGAAAACATAGAGACATCTAATCCCACAGCTGAACAGCAAACCCAGTGCCAATAGCTGGAGAGCCCCCCTGTGTGTCTTTAATAATTTCCAACATTACAGGCAAAGACAAGCTGTTAAATTACAGAAAAATACTCTACTTTTTCCTTTTAGGTACTCCACTGAAGCTTTCTGCATGAGCATATCCACACTCAATCACTTCTCTGATTGCAGGGTAGACTATCAGCAACAGGACAAGCTTTTTACTCACCAGTCAGGCAGCAGCACCAGTTTGCCAGGAGCTGTGTGGGGGTCACCATGTGATCACCCACCCCTGCACAGAAGCAGTGGCTGTGTCCAAAAGGGGGCTTTGAGCTCTCTATCAAAGCAGGGGGTTCTAGCAGAGGCTGCCAGCAGCCATTTAGCCCAGCAGTTGGACAAATCACTATCAGATATTTGCATGTGTTCCAGAAATTCATCCAGACATCAGAGTTCAGACTTGTACTTACATCTGAAAGCCTAGTTCTCTTCAGGTGGAAGAGAAACAGAAACGCATCCCTTGCTGACAAAGCCTATATCCTCCCCTGGAAACAATTATATAAACACTAACCAAGTAGGTATAATGTATTGCCACTGCTGTTCCCCAGTATGAGAAGGCACCATCTTGGGTCTAGAAATAACATTACTCAGTCATGTCATGCTTTGTGCAAGCTGAAGGTATATGGTTAATATACCTGGGACTTATTTTCCTAACTTAATGAGAAAATCTGTCTGATTTCTTCTTCAGAGTTTGAGCACAGCAGATTTGTTTGACTTCCCGATTGACACCATCAGCACAAATACATTTTGCCATCAATAATACTAGAAATATGTAATGCCAAATGCAGCCATGATTTACCCTTATACAAGTTTTAACAGCCCTTGAAAGTAACTTTTCAAGATAAAAACTTAATACCCAGTCCTTCCAGTACCTAAAGGGGGCTTTAAGCAACCTGGTGCAGTGGCATGTGTCCCTGCCCACAGCAGGTGGGCTGGAACTAGACAATCTTTAAGGTCCCTTCCAACTCAAAACCATTGTGTGATTCTATGAATCCAGCATTTTGTCGTGAAGGAAAGAAATGGTAGATTGTAACTAATGGTATGACTTGTTATTACAGGGATTCATCAGAACAAAGAACTATCTCAAGGTGCCAACCAAACTCTGAAGCTACTGAGCAGGTATAGCTGGAAAGGAAAGAAGGCATCTGTATCTATGTGCCTTTAGTTAGGAAAAAAAAAAAAATAATTATCTGTACAACAAGCACTGGCCTCTTCCTGTACAGGTAAGTGCCCTACATCTGAACTGNCCAACCAAACTCTGAAGCTACTGAGCAGGTATAGCTGGAAAGGAAAGAAGGCATCTGTATCTATGTGCCTTTAGTTAGGAAAAAAAAAAAATAATTATCTGTACAACAAGCACTGGCCTCTTCCTGTACAGGTAAGTGCCCTACATCTGAACTGAGGAAAATATGAGATTCTTCCACGGATTCTCTGACCAACAATCATATAAATAACTATTCCAACTTGGAATAACTTCAGCACTCCCACTTAATACTCCAAGGAACACAACAGTCTTCCTTAACTTTCACATAGACAATATGAACTATGACAAGACTAAGCAATTTCTGATTATGCCTAGGCATTCAGGCATTCAGGAAATGCTTCTGCTGCAGAAACCTGGCAGTTGCTAATGACAGTGCTAAAGATATCAACCTAAAGCATCTTCAGGCAGCCCATCTCTGTCTATATTCCTGTGTGACCTTGACAAGGACATACAGTTCACTGCTCTTTGGACTAGCATAGGTGCCTTCAGAACCCAACATTCTGCTTAACAGACCACTCAACAACACTTTTTGCACTATGCAGAGGGGTAAGTATTTTCACTCATGCAGAAATAAGTGTCGTCTTGTGCCTCACACAGACAGTCTGGCTAACCTGCTAACTCCACCATTATCATGGCTGAAAGCTACCTCTTAGCATAAGAGTTATCAGACTCCTTCACTTCCTAAGCATATGGCAAAATTCCATCCCTTCTTCTTGTGATACTGCCAGCTAATTAGCTCGATAATTAATTCTTCAAAAGCTTCAAGATGTTCTTCCATCTGGGCTTCCCTCTTGCCATTTGTTCTGTCTCCTGCTTTGCCATACATTAACCAGGGCCAAATTCAACTGCCCTTAGCCAGATTTGCCACTGAAATTTCCAGATGAAACATGTTTTCTTGTTAACAACTATTAATACAAATAATATCAGCTATTTATTAGACAGAACAAAGTCAGATAAAGAACGTTGTCTTAAGTGGCTCAGCAGATGTTGTACTCTGGTCTTCAGAGATCAAACCATGACTTCTCCAGTTTCAGGTACAACACTAAGTTGGCACCACACTATTTTGCAGTTTAATGTCATACTGGGAAGACAAAGAAAACCCCATGACATATGCAGCAGCTGCATTTCTCACATGTTGGGGCATGTGGTGGAACAAACATGTAGCAATGGGGGAATCATAGAAGCACAAAATCACTTAGGTTGGAGGAGAGAGACCCTTAAGATCATTGAGTCCAACTGTTAACCCAACACTGCCAAGTCCACCACTAAACCATGTCTCTAAGAATGAAAATAACTTGTTATGCTACCTAGACAACAGCTAAAGGAGTGCAATATGTAAATACAGTTTAAATAGCTTTCATATAGCCAGTTTAAACAGCTGTTAACTAGCAGTTAAAACCCAGAGTTGAAGAATAGCACAACTGAGTGGCACAGAGCCCTCACACTTAAATGTTACAAGGAAAAATTAGCCTGAAATTAAATAGATTGATCAAAATTTGACTGACAATGTTTATATTGCATGATAATACATATGCATACATATATATTTTATATACCTGAAGAGTCAATGTTCTTTGCTTCTTGATCAACATGCTGCTCCATATGCAAAGTTCAACACAAACAAGTGATCTTAAATAAACACATAAATAAGCAGCATCTTTAATTAAATAAGTTTAAAAGCATTTTTAACTGATTTTTAGGAAAAAAAAAAAAAGAAGTCTTTTTAGTTCCTACTGCTGCTTTCACCAAGATTATGCAAAATGCAGGCATCTTTTGATTTTTAAATAATATTGGAACTAACTTTGGATTACAGGAAGAAATTAAATTCAAACCCCTGCATCCACATGGCAACTATTTGGTTGTGATTTTTCAACATTTGTTGTCAAGAAGTTTGTCTTTCATTTACCTACTTAGCATATTTGTTTTCACTTTCTGGTTCACAGATCTGAGAAAATATACAAATAGCTCTGCTTCAGAAACTTACAATTAGTTTTCACCAATTTAAAAATATTGCAAATCAGCCACAGTATTTGTCAATGTATTACCATTACAAATAAATAGCTGGTTGGCATCTCCTGCACCACTGCTCAGTGTCATCCAAAGCTCCAAAAGACACATTTTTTCTAATAGAGCTACCGATTACGTTATTCAGAGTCACAGTGTAATAATATGTTCTCTTATTACAATTCAAATTGAACAAATATTTTCTTGCCATCTGTGATGTTACTTACTATACCCCTGGGACTTACAGACTTACACTGAGATTGCCAGACCATTATTATACCACTGCTACAGAAGATGAGGACCCCTTTCTGCCTTTTTCCCTTGCCAAAACTTTATTTAGTTGAAGCAGCTTCCCATTGAAGAACAAGGTGTACTTAAGATTACATGCTGTGTGCATCAATGCAACAAAAGTATAACTGTTATTTTCTTTTTTTCTTCTTACAGAAAAAAAAATGCTCCTTTTAGGAAGAAAGCACTTTTTAATGTCATCCAGAAGAACTGGGCATATGGCATTATATAGGAACAGCTGTTTATTATACCCAGTTAGAAGTTCCATGATGGCAATCCAAACCTCTTGGTCCGTATCAGGGCTCCTCTATGGCCAAGAGCCAGAGGCCACATGCTGCAGTGAGCCACAGAAATCCTTCAGATCTCTATTTGACTGCAGAAAAGAGGTGGCTTTCCCTGTATTCTGTGATGAACTGGTGTTTCTACCTACAGCTTGAGGCTCAACACCTATCTTCAACATAACTATATTGAACAAAGTGCTGGCACAATCATCACTCAAACTGTTCACAGGCTGCATGCATGGTAAGGATGATGTGTACACCACCAATCTTCCCACAACAATGCTCTATATGCTGGTGTTTCCAAGTTAGGTGTCAATTTACTGTTCCATACATGTGAAAGTGAGATCCATTGTATAGAAAAGCTCATGGGGCATCCAGGTTTCTAGGGGACACTCTGCACATGTTGGCAAAGTAGCAAGATAAAGGGTCAGTATCTACCATTCTTGCCCACAGTACTAAGCTGTGGTAAATGTTTCATGGTAATGAAGTGGGACACTCACACATTGAGAAGCAAGTAAAATGCAAATGACAAACTATTATTAACCCAAACAGTTATAATGCATTTCACTGGTGTGACTGATTATTCTGCTGATGTGTTTCTTACAGGTCCTGAAGCAATCTCCAGAACCAAACAGAATTACTAAATTTGGGTAATATAAACCAGGAAAGTTTTATATAAACCAGGAAAGGCTTATAAACCCTTTACAAGTGTGAATTTTGGATGGTTAGAGTATTCGTTACTGACTTTTTCAGTTACAATTAGGCAGACTTTTTTCAAAACCCTTTCCCCCTCTCCCTCCCTCTCCCCCCAGTCTTACAAATTTTCTATCCAGATCACATACCTTACAGCATGACTATTTAAAAGTTTTATGGAACTGTATTGCAAAGTAGGTTTATATCCCTTTCCTCTATATTATATCTATAGTCTATTTATATTGTGAGCTCCCACGTACAGGGACTGCAGACTAAAATGTCTGATACAGCTTGCAATACAGCTGCTTTGCAAGTCTCCAGTAGTGCAGAATGGTTCTGATCTCCTCTCTGCAGATTTCTTTTTTCTTTGCAGGTCAGTCTATACTGCCATAAAATTTTCAGAGCTGTTCAGCTCTGACTTGCTTCAGCTCTTACCTCATAGTTCCACAGACCACCAAATCATGCAGCTATTGGGCACAGCTGGTACCATCAGCTACCAAAGCAAAGCATGACAGTGGACAAAAATCTACCCTTATATGATCTATGTTTCAAAATCATCAGACACATTGCAAATGAGGCATAAAACAAATAATAGATAATAACAAAATTATTATAATTGTAAGCAATAATAACTATATTCACTCTTAAAGGTACCAATTTTTTATATATTGTGATTGAACTAGACAAGCATTTTCTCAGAGGAAGCTTTCAAACCTTTTGATTATGTTGTAAATAAGGTGGAGAGGAAGTAGCTGCTGATCAGTGCGAAACACGGAGACCTCAAAATGCATATATCCCAATGTCATATTGCTGCCTTTTTTTATCTCAGTTACAATATGTTAATTTTATTTTTGCAGTCAAGCTGCCAGACATAGAATGAACAACTGAAGCACCGCTTTTCTGCTGTCTAGATTAATGTCACAGCATCACAGCAACGTGTTAGCACAATCGCTTCTGAACAACTGCAAACAATCTACAAGGCTATTATATTTAATTGCTATTTAGATAGTTTATAAATCTACTGTAAACAATAACGAGGATGTGCTCATAATGCATCTGTAAGATTAGTTACTAATGTAATGAAATAAACCAGGCCATGAACAAACAGAGTATCAGCAACTCCATGATAACTCTGATGTTTATGTCCTTGATTTCCAATAAAAGTGAGGAAGCATTGCACTCTTTTATTTAGACACACATTAATTATGTTGCCTTTCCAATGATATTGGATCATTACATTCACTACATTCACACCCTGTTTAATCCTTTTACTCATCAGTGCAAATGCTGTGCTGTATGCTGCGTAAACACAATCACATTTAATATCTGAACTATGACCCATACAAAAAGCTACTTTATAAATCTTTGTGATTGCACAGAAGATTACAGTAAGACTGCCAAGCTGATCATCTGGATCTACTGCTTCCTCTCTCTGGAGCTGCCTGAAGAACTACACTGGCTGCAGCACTGTACAAAATGTCTTTGAAGGATTGGACTGCTCAGCCCTTTGGTCTTCACCTATGTAAGTGATGTGTATAAGAGACTTATCCATGAACAGTGTATGCTCAGGAACTCTCACACCTTGCTCCTCATGTTTACTGATAGCTTCTGACTAATGAACCAGCATGGAAGACCATGGACAGAAACATCACTCTTACATGCTTGGGTTGCTCCTACAGATTTACAATAAAATCATAATCTGCCTTTATCATAGAATCTTTTAAAATGATCTTTGGTATTTCAAAGACTCATCTCACATTCATATCAAGCATTCAATTGTGTCCAAGCTGCTCAATCCATAACAGAAACTAAAATTAAAATTTTTCAGCGTAGTTATTCTGGAAGAAAAAAGACTATGTTGGGAGTTGGGAAAATATCTAAGATAACTACCTGGGCTGGGTGCCAGAGAAGGAATTTTCTCTATCTTCATTGACAAAATGTAAGTACCATCCTAACAGCAAGGACCAAAGGATAAAAAAGGCAGAATTAAAAATGCTGTGATATGAAGTCAAATTTACTTTTTCTACTATTCTTACAGTGGTAGATGATCCCTGACATCACTGTACATTATTCAAATGCTGAAGCAGATCAGGATGTCTCTGAGCACCTTCTATATGAGAAACCCAAGCAAGGTTTAACACACAGCTTTGTCCTTTCAGCTACTATTGCTGACACAGCCTATCTCATCTTATGGCATGGGCCTTTGCCTCCCCAGTGTCCACAATGTTGTGCTGTCTTTATGATGGGCCAACATTTTAGTGGATGACATCTGCTTGTACAGACTCCATAGCCATTTACCACTTCACACAGATAGGGCATTCCATTCAAGAAAACCAGTTTGTCTTAAACTATCTCATTAGGAATGAGACAAATAAAGAAAATTCTGACTAAATCTTGAAACAGCATTTTGGTTTGGGAATGTTCAGAGTCTGTGAAGCAACATTTGAAAATAACTGTTCACTTTCTTCCCGCACAAAACTTCTGTCTTCTATTTCACTAAAGGCATTGGCACCTGCCATAAACGGTGAAGTAAAAATGTGCAATTTAGTAATAGTATTTATATGACCAATACCTATTAGTAACTACTGATCAAGTGCTGTTCATACACATAACATGTTTACATGAGCACAAGAATAGTATGAGTGTAGTGCTACTTCACCACACCCTAGACCACAACTAAAGTGATAAATATTTTGATCTGTACAGGTTTCTGTCTTCTTCATTAATGCTGCTTCCACCAGCTTAAAACAGATCTTTCTAATACCAGTTTGTTTCCACGGAAGTAAGAGGTTTAAGTGTTGGCTAATTGCTGGGTCCTTCAGCCTTCTTTCCTCCCTGCCAATCCATGCTTTGTTTTCTCTTGCAAACCAACAGAATACTTTTCAATCCTTGTTTTCCAGGACTGTCCTGGCCCTGGAGCTGCCAATGAATATACAGTCCCCACAATTAGACATCCACAAGCAGTCCTCTGCATTTCACTGTCTGGCTTAGGCTGAGTCAACATAAAAGCCCAAGTCACTTTAACACAGTGCAGCAGGAGTTTTATCTGCTGTGAACCTACAGCGTAAACACAGTGGCAAAGCTGTAACAACCCCACTGCAGGATAAAAACCACATGCAAGGGCATTTATGGGTTGGCAATAATGGAATTCAATATCTCTCTTTCAAGTAGGATTTGGCTAAAATAGAGAGAAAGAACATAGAAAAGCATTGAACACTCCCAAAGATGTGTGGTCATAATCTGGGGTTTTTTTTACTCCTTATCACAGTGAGCCATGACATCACCATCCATGAAGTATATACAGTTTTTGTGGTGTTTCTTTCCCCTCCCTCCACACTCCCTTTAAATAACAACAAGGACCATCTAACTTGATCGTTATCACTGGCTAAAATCCTGGTTGACACATGTAAAAACAACATTGGTCTAACCTGGGCCAGGATGTCCTACCTTGACCATTGGAACAACTGAACTAACTTTCAAGGACATATATCACAAGGGAAAAGGGAGGTTCAATCCTGTTCAGAGGGGAATCACTGCCACTTCCACTGACATAAATCTGTCCCTTTTTTTTTTTTTTTTTTGGCCAGTATGAATAAAAGAAAAAA
>NDXB01022589.1:61519-74721 GCA_002631895.1 Agapornis roseicollis
TGGCAAAAAAAAAAAAAGTACAACCAAAAAACCAAACCTATTTGTCAGTAAACCTAATTTATCATAAGTCACAAATGATTTCTGGTCTCAGAAATCCCAAGATTCATGGATGGGAAAGAAAAGTAAATCTAATACACAGTCTTATGCTGCCATCTTTATTTGTTGAAAATTCTGTTGAAGTCAACTGAACTCAATAGAATTGCCATTTAAGTGCAAAATATCAAGGCCTGACATATGTGGACCCAAAAGATCAGTGGTGGAGAACAGCATGGTACAGTGTATGATGTGATGCACCACTACACCGAAAAGCCGAAATAAAATCAATTACACATTTTCTCTACAGTAAAATGTCAGTCTATATACAGGTAGTGAATAACAGATATTTTGCTGTCTTCCAGGCTTGGATGATTGGTTTTAACCTAGCTTATTTCTTTATCACTATGTCTCACATTATGAAAATAACATAATTCCATAATATTAATTAGTTTTATTATGAATTTAAACTAATTTGTAGTCTTGGAATATAAAAGACATTGGTAATTAACTATGACTGAATTAACAGAAGCTTTTTTTTTTTTTATAAATGTAAACTACTGACAGAAAGAAACATAGGGTGACACACACTGGAGTTGCTGTAGCTTCATGTCTATCAAGTTACAGTAACTCTGCCTGGCACATGAAGGACATATGCCTAGGCACTGTCAGGCTAGTTCCAGTTAGACAGAAAACAGATAGAACTGTAAAGCTTAAATCCTGAAATTGGTATATGTGTTCGGAACATTTCAGTTTATGTTATCTGCACCAGGAATATTTCATTATCTCTTCCAAAGAGAAGAGACAAAGGAGAATCACGCATGAGCAGAACCATCAGAATTTGCTGCTATCACACATAAAAGGGGTTTCAGAGGTTATTATTATCTCTGGACATTATTCAGTAACAGAACCATCTAAAACATCCTCCCACTGACTGTTTCCATTATTAGTTTCTGGCCAACACACATGAAGTATTTAGCATGTCCTAAATCCTTGCTGGGTGATGCTGCAAGAAGCCTACAAATATCTGTAAGATTAGTAACTGTACTTAGTGCAACTGTTGAATGTTCCTTTTATGAAATTTCCCTTTAAGACAAAAATCATCTATGATGATTAACATCAAGTATTGCTTCAATAAGAATCACAGATGTATTAATAAGAATGCACCAAATTTAAGGGGTTTTTATGTTACAGGTTATGATAAAATGTTTGGCCATGTAAGGTCTGAGAGGTACTGTGAAGAAATAGAAACAAATTACAATAGTATTAGGATTGCTGTAGGAGGTACAAAGACATCAAGGAAAAATGTTCTAAGTAATTTGATCTGTTTTACCTAAATAACTATGATAAACATACCTACTATCATGTCTCTATACAATATATACATACACATCTAATCATATTCACAGCAGAAGTAGACTACTTGCTTACACACCATAATCTTTAAAGATCAGTGGGATTTCTAGGAAAAAATATAACTTGGTAAATAACGTGACTGAGATAGTATCAAGACAGAGTTACTCAAGTACTGCTGGTAAGACAATGAGACAAACCAGTGGCTTCAAAGCTCTTCCTTTCTTTTATAAGTTTTATGTTGCTAGAGAGGTAAGAGATAGCAAAGCAAAGGAACATGAACAGTTAAATGATGGTGGTTCCTGCACAGAGCATACACTGCCAGAGGTTATCCAGAAGGGCGCCTACCAGAAGCTGTTAAAGGGCCAGTCTCATATAGCCAGTTACAGCAATAGAGGAATGGGTCTCGCCCTTCGAGGAAAAGGGAAAAGGATATTACAGATAACATGTAGAGGACTGATAGGTATTTAGAAAAGAAATAGCTTAAAAAAATTGAATATATTTCAAAAGGAAATGCTAAAATAATAAGTATTTTATGTGGCTTTAATACAAAATATGCTATAACAAGAAGAATAACTCATATTTTACATGGAAACTCTCTTCTTGCTTTGCAGTAAAATCACTATTAAAATATTTATGTAGAAGTATTAGTATCTTTGTGTTAAAAGTATCAATGCCTTTGAAAGAGCTTCAGAACCAGAGGAGACCAACATTGCAATCACTGTCTTTGCCATTCAAACCCAAAGGGGTATCACTGTTATTCTGAAATGTTTTGAAACATATTTCTTCTGAATTGAGGCTTTTATCAATTTATAAACTGAAGATTAGCTTTCATGTGATGCTGTTTAACACTGCAAAAATTAGCTGCATTTGTATATGAAAAATCCCCAAAACACTGTATTACAAAGAACCTAAAACAAAAAGGAGAAACAAGTATTTCAAGACAAATTGTTCCAGTCAAAACTTATTGAAATATCAATCTATTATTCAGCTAACAGTCAACAATAAAAAAACTCCACACTTATCAATCATGACCTGAACTTTTTGATGACACAGTGTTTTGGGTTTCATATGTTCTTTATTTTCTACCTTTCAAGGAATGTCTTTGTCTTTCAAAGGTTTCTTAAAATGAAATGCTATCATGGAACTTGATGCATAGGCCAGCAAAATGCAGAAAAGCAACGTGCCCTATATATTTAGCCAAATACACTCCACTAATTCTGTAATATACTCCAGGAAATATTCGTCTGTCCTGGGTAATTTGGACATCAGCCCTCAGCAGAATAAAGTTTGTACTAAAAAGCAGCCAAAAAACCTCACTAGCAGGTTTGGGTGGTTTTTTCGGGTTTTTTTTTTTTTGTTTGGTTGGTTGTTTTTTTGGTTTTTTTTTTTTTTTTTTTGGTTGGTTTTTTTTTTTGTTTTTTTTTTTTTTTTTGTTTTTTTTTTTTTTTTTGTTTTTTTTTTTTTTTTTGTTTTTTTTTTTTTTTTTGTTTTTTTTTTTTTTTTTGTTTTTTTTTTTTTTTTTGTTTTTTTTTTTGTTTTTTTTTTTTACAGGATAAAGGCCCTCAGCTCCAGGGACATAGAGGGGTTATGATGGCATTAGAACCTCACAAACATACAATCACAAAATACTCAGGCATCCTTTATCAAATTCCTACATTAGTAACCAATTATATTCTTTTACATGTTACTTACTTAGAGCAATAATGATGCCTTCTAGCTGGCAAAGCCTTTTGGAAACTACTGAACTGACTGTCCTATATTTTCATTTTTACCCATGTTGACACAAATACTCTGAACTTATCTCTGCAGTTCTCAGTGCTGCTGTAACTCTGTAAATTCTACTTTCAGGTTCAATAAAGAATTCTCACAAGGCATAACAAAACTCAGTCTGACCAAGAACGATAAAAAGTGACAGTATGTGAAATACACTGAAAACTTTAGCATTTACAGTAATATTTTCAGTTATTCCAAAGTTTATCAGCAAAATGGGGTATATATCTCACACGCAATATCCCTAAGGCAGATATCTATTTATTTGCATTGTACCTAGCAAATAACAGAGACTATTTAAAATATATGCCCTTCCCACTAATAATAATAATAATAATAATAATAATAATAATAAAAAAAAAGCAGTAGAGTACCATAGAATCATAGTTAGGGTTGGAAAGGACCTTAAGATCATCTAGTTCCAACCCCCCTGACATGGGTAGGGACACCTCACACTAAACTATGCCACCCAAGACTCTGTCCAACCTGGCCTTGAATACTGCCAAGGATGGAACATTCACAGCTGCTTGGGCAGTCTATTCCAGTGCCTCACCACCCTTACAGTAAAGAACTCCTTCCTTATATCCAGTCTAAACCTCCCCTGTTTAAATTTTAACCTATTACCCCTTGTGCTATCACTACAGAACCTAATGAAGAGTCCCTCCCCAGCATCAGGCAGGATTCCCCCTCAGTGAAGCCATGCTGGCTGTCACCAAGCACCTCATTGTTTTTCATGTGCCTTAGCATGCCTTCCAGGAGAACCTGCTGCAAGATTTTGCCAGGCATGGAGGTGAGACTGACTGGTCTGTAATTCCCTGGGTCATCCATTTTCCTCTTCCGTATCCTACCATTCCCTTACCATAAAATAACTAAAATTGCAGTCTATGCCATCATGCCCATCCCACTCCTCTGAAAACATGTACACTGACTTGGAAAGAGAGGCAGTTTCTCAGATAAAGTTCGTGACCACACAGATTACTACACTTCATCAGTGAGATATCAGATCTCTTATGTGTTAATTTACACTTCTGATCACATGGAAAACAAAATCATGTATTTTAAGAGACTACTATTCTGAATGAAAAAATATTGTATTCTTCTACAAATTAAAGGATTTTATTAGAATTAAAGCAAGTGACACAGTAGACGAAGCAAGGGGGGTGGGGTGGAACAAAATTATCTTAGGGACCTTTCCAACACAAACCATTCTTTGATTCTATGATAATCAAACTTAGGTGTGGAAAGTTTTAACTGCTGCAATACTGGATGCTTGTCCAAAAATGGCTGATTGTCAGACAGTACTATTTATAAAAAGAGAAAGAAGCTGCTTTTAATGCTTCATAGGCATGAGTCAGTTATTATGCAGCTGAGAGCTTAGAGAACCTGACACAGAAAAGGTTTTGCGTGCTTGAAAGCTTTTCTATTTTTTCCAATTACATCAACTGGTCTAATAAAAGATATTACCTCTTCCCACAAACCTTGTTTTACTTTTCTCTTCAGGCCATCACATCTGTAACAGCAATTTTATGGAGAAGCAAACAATTCTGAGCCCAGCTGAAAAAAGGGCCTACCTAAAACTAAATTGATCCTTCCTATTTAAAAAGTCCTTGTTACACTTTATATCATAACATGCATGTGAACAAAGAAATCAAGGGAGAGGTTACACTGAATCGCAGAAATAAATAGGAAGAAATTTTGCCAAGGACAGTCACTTTTTCATTCACCGATGGCCCTTCTCACTTTTAAGATCTTTCATAATACATTAGTGAAGTGATTCAGCATGTTTTTAAACTTGCTTGGTGAGTGCCAGACACAGGAGCTACTGGCTGTTGTATGCAGTCTGAAGAACAGCAACATGAGTAGAATTTAGCTTTCATCCTCTTTTCTACAACTGAATTAAATAGATTTAAGAATTACTGAAAAATCTGCTTATGCTCAAAACCAAAGAGAAAGACTTTGCCATAGTAAAGAGATTACAAGGCCGAGTTAAAAGTTAACCAACCATTCATGCAAGAAAGTACTCTCACATGATGACACAGAATGAAATACAGATGCACAGAATGGTTACTGAGACTTTTTGAAGGATTACTGAAATTAATGCAGTATGCTCGCAAAATAGTCACATCAAAAGAAAGTGATCAGGAGACAAAATGAGACTGTGTTGCTGACTTTGGGTAAGTCTATCCCACAGATGCACACAATCCATCTAACTCCATGTGATCAAAACCCAGTTATCCAGGAGTGCCATGTAGTGTAATACTGAGCTAGTTGTGCATGAGCCCACATTGCTCACACACAGGGCTTTGGCACAGCTCCTCAAGCACTGCATTGAGCCAGCCACAGCATTTTCAAACAGCAATTAGTATCTACACAGAGTGTAACAAATAAAAAAATCAAGGCTGAAAGGAGGTTGGACGGCTCTATAACGTTCTGCTGTATGGCAGAGATCTGACTTTTGTTTTAATTTTTAGCTAGCATGAAATGAGTCAGCTAAAATAAATAACTATTACATTTTTACTAAGTCGAGTTACTATACATTCAAGTTCACTCTCTATACAAAATCACAACCTATACAAGTTATACAAAATTATACAAATTCTAATTTTCAGTAATGAAAATGGGAAAAGACTTTGAGTGGGTCATTAATTTCATATACACTCTCTGTTCTGCTCCACATTTGGAGAACACCAAATTATTTGTGGCCAAATTTTGTCCTTTGTGCTAGTCTGCTGAAAGCAAATGAGTTACAGAGGGAAGGTGTTAGTCTTTGCCTTATGCTACCAGAATTCCAAGAAGCAACTTCTTGCTTTCCAAAAAATGAGCATCAACATTCACACAACATTCTATTCCTTATTTCCTTTTCATGAGATTTACATGTGACTGCTAGGGCTGCAGCGCAAAGATGAGTATCAGATGTGCTAACCCAGAACTTTCACAAAACAATAAAAATTATATATTATTTTCTTCTCTTTAGATTGTGAGAGTTGTGAACACCATTGTTAGTAAAACCTGTGATGGAATTAATAAGATAAAATTAGCAGGAGCATGACTACTGTCAAAGGCTGTAGCATGACTACAGCTGCTGGATGAATCTTCCATCTATTTTGCAATTTATGTGCTAAATAATTTATTAATGTCAATGTTATCATTAACATTATCAGGTTAAATTCATCTTCCTTTAAAACTCCATTATCATTCATTTCAAATGTTCCCAACTTGCCTGTCTAGACTCTGTGTTCTCCAGCACAGGAACTGCTTCTAAAGGGTATTAAACAACTAAATATGGCTCAGCCACGTTTGGGTTTCAGGTAATTCACTGCTTCTGTGTTTTAACAGCAAAGAAAGACCTTTGCAGCATGTTAATGCAGCATGTCTGAGCCACACACATATAAATCCACTATATAAAACTAACACTACAAACGAAGTTTGAATAAAATACACATAATATGGACTGACTCTGCATATTTATGAAAATAATATTGGTTAAAGATTGGATTTCTGTTGGTTTCATGCCATGGCAACAAATACAGTGAAACCTCTGACTGTGTATTGGTACCAAAGTTCAACTCACTTAGAGGTATACACCAAAAATGGTTCACACCATGCTCTAGTAATGCTGTACCTTTTGGTCTTGGGAGGTGTAGTGTTTGGCTGTTATTTTCCTGGTCCCAGATTCAGCAAGAATTTAACATGAGTTAATGACTACTTTAATATGGATTATATATGGAGTAGAGAGAGGCACAGAATTTAACTCCTTCATGAATTGCAGGTTTGCACCACAATCCAGTAAAACTTTTCAGTTTACCTTAATTTTAAATTGAAGCTAATGATATATTAATTCATAGTTCCTACAGCTAGGAAGGACTGCTATGATCATTGTGCTTGAATAAAGTACTGTCTGACCTCCTACATCTGAAACAAAGCTTATGGGACTTCTTATTTTAAATAATATACACAGAGATTCCCAATGTGTTCTTCAATGGATTTCAGAGTAAACACAGAGAAATGACCAACCAAAGTGTCTATAATAATGAGATGACAAATTCCCACATCTTTGAATTCTATTACTTCTACCCAATTGTTGAACCAAAAAAACTAGAGGCAAACTTTGAGAATATTGATGTCTAAATCTCTATATAATTTTCTGCTATATTTGGCCTTCATAGGTGGTATATCTCATTTCTGAAAGCTCTGTATCTAATTGCAAAGAGTTAACCTAAGAAAGCTGGATGCATTTGAGCACTGAAATTAAGTGACAAGGTTATAACTTTTCAAAGCATCAGATTTATTTGTTTCAATCAACATCAATTACTTGTCATGACTGATAGTAACCACTGCATATCATTGATAATAATTTACAGTTAGCATTAATACTTTGAGGTATGAAATATTGCCAGCTGTAACAACGATATGCTGCCAAATCAAAATAAATATAAAGGCAAGATATTTCTAGACATGTAATTTATCTATAAGAGAAAAAGCTGTCATGGAAGCCTAAACACAAAGCACCTCTAGAAAATCTGCTAAAGCTTCAACTGTTCCATATATAATTTCTCGATAAGATTAATTATCTCAAGAAAAAGACATCCACTGCAGACTGTTAATTAATTCACAGTCAGTTAAACTCAGTTCATCTAACAAACAGTAATGTGATACAAACCACTGTTCAGAATAACTGCTGAAACTTCTTTTTCTTCTACATCAACAGCTGAGATAGACCACCCTATATTTGGATATGCAACTCAATCATTTTTGAATATGTAACAACTTCAAATGAGTGAATTATTCAAAAAAGAATGTTCTGCATTGCTACTTCTGAAAGCCTCATATATCACTGTCATTTGAAATTCTATTAGTTATACTATCACGTAAAATACGTTTCTTGAGTCTTGTATGAGATGACTTACAACAAAAACTTATATGACTTTTTTTCTGGCTTATTCACTTTCAGCATTAAAAACCAGGGATGACTTCACTGAAATCATTGCTACATGACAGCAAACTGGTAAATTTCAAGCCTAACATGTACATTTTTTATATTGATACACATGCACATGCATGTCATTCTTAAGAGTATCCTCACACTCATATTCAGTATGACTTAAATTTAGACTTGATGATTATTTCTGGATTTGTAGAAACTTGGTTTTCCCTGAACTGATTTGCAGGCAGCTTCACAATGTTCACGTGTACTTTGATCTGGACTACCATTAAGGCGAAACAGAAGATACCAATTCTAACACAGCCAGAACTTATCTCCATAAAAATACGAGGCTGCTGAGAGTTCTTGCTCCTCATCACTGCATCTGAGGATATTAAATCTGTCTTTGAAAAATATGTATTTAAGTAATACTGCCTGATCATTTAAAGAGTCTGATCTCTTTACAGGGTCCTTCCAGTATAACCCAAATCTGGCACAACAGTTGTCCTTTATGGGAAACTTGGATTGAGTACATTCACACATATTAAAACTGTCAATTGAAACCAAAATATATTTTAAATCACAGATTCTTGAAGGCAGAGCTTCATCAAGTCTCTTTAGTTTTTAGTGATAGTTTAATTTAGTTTACTCTTTGGGATACTGTAGAAGAAAGAATCGAGGCAAGACTTGTTTTTTTTTCTCAGCTTTTCCAAGGTAATAAGTTCCTTGCATATTGTGTTTATTCAAATGGATTGCTAAAGAAAAAATAGGCTAATGCAGAAAAGATAGCACCTTGTTTTGAAGAGACACACTTCAACATGTGGTGATATTTACAAAAATGTATATAAGGTGATTCAAGTCAAAAATTATGTATAAAGAAACGGATAAAAGAAAAAATGTTTAGAAAGTATATTTTCTAAAGTCACATTCTATATAAAATGAAATGTCCAGGTTCTGAGCACAAAATTGAATTGAAGATGCCCCAAAAATGATGATGATACAAAAGAAAATCAAGCTATACAATGGGCTGATTTTGAAGTAAAAACTAAGTCTCATTAAGTCTTTTCTTCTCCAGGCAATCTTACTTACTCAGGCAGCAGTAAGAAAGCAGATACCGGATGTTCCTCTGCTTTTTGCTTACAAATGACATGAGGAGATTAAAAGACCCTGTGGAGCTGGAGAAAGGACAAGCAATGAGATAAATGGTTGTGGATCTGAAAAAAACGCAAAGAGAAAATGGAAAATAAACTGGGCTGGGGAAAGCAGATAGATAAACAAGCAAGCATGCCAAATTGGAGAAGGAAGACAAAAAAGTTAGGGCTAAAAATATCAGGATAGGAAAAAGGAGAAATAATAAAAAGACAGAACAAGTTCATAGCAAACCAGAACAGAGTCCCTTACAGGGCCGAATATGAAGAGAATTGGGTTAAAAAGAGAATAGGCAGTAGGGAGGGAAAGCAGTAAGCAGATCTGCACTGTGTGGGCATGGTGGTTCTTGGGACTGATGAAGGAAATTTATGCAGGACAGAGTGGCATTTAGAGCTGCCTTCTTTTTCTCAGGAATTCGACATACAATCAAAACACTCAAATACACAAACTTTCTGCCTTTCTCTACCTTGCTTACCATCACCATTAATTGCTTAGTGTGGATATGCCACATGAAAAGCAAGAATGTAGTGGGTTCTCATGTGTAGGTCATCTTCTCTGGGATTCTCCCACAGTGATATCAAGACACCTTTAATGGCATTTCTGGGTGCTAGACTGCCCTGGGGACTTCCTGTATGCTACTTTGTGGTGGGATATTTTTTTTTTTTTAATAAGAAAATGACTGTCTGTCTGTCTTGACTTTGTGTATTTACCTGTCTGCAAGTTGAGCCATGAACGGGTTTCCCAAATAATTTTGAAATCTAAGTGGTTAAACACTCTTGTACTGCAACCAAACCTTTATGACTCAGGCAGTCAACATGGCCAGGACTCCATTCCTCCAAACCATTCTCTAGATAGCCTCTTTAAACTCTTCAAATGATATAAATACTGCAATTTAGATTTCTCCCCTTCCGACATCAGTTCTGCACCAGTGTGCAAACTCCAGTACATTCAATAAACTACACCTGTGTCAAGACAGCATGAAAAGTATATCTTGTCCATAGGGGTGAGTTCCCAAAGTACCATTATGGCTAAATTTAATCTTTGGTTTTAAATTTCTTTTTTGATAATGTCCGATTCATCTCCCTTATCCCTGTGATTTCTTTAATGCTGCTGGTCCTGCTAGCTGGCTTATATTGTTCCCTTCTGTTCCACTATCTTGTTACAAAACCAAGCAAAATATCACCTCTATATGCAGTTTCCAGCAATTGAGCTCACAGTTAGTTATCCACTCCAGCACTTTCCATTAGCAGGCCATGATGCTGTTTGTAGTCAACTAGGCTGACCTTCACTAATTTTCTTTTATTGTACCATATTTCTGTATTAGTTTCTGTTGTGGCCGTTTTATGATATTACAGTTCCTTTGATGGGGGTAACATGAAGTAGACTCTTGTAGCAAATAAAAGACCTCTTCATGATGAAGCGATTAAAAGGTCATGATAAGAGAGCTATTCATTTAGCACAGGGAACTACTTCATAGTGATCTCAAAGAAGCTGTAACAAAGTGAATACCTCACACCAAACTCGGCTCTCCAGGAAACATCTAATCTGGTGCTATATTTTCAGACAATAAATAGAATTAGAAAGGTTAAATTTGTGCAGGTGGTTGACTGCCTTCACTGAAACATCAATTTATTGCCTAAGGCCCCAGGCTAACAACCTTTCATGCTCAAATACCCAAAAAGACTTGTCCTTGCATAAAAAGAAGACAAAAATTGGATAATAAAGGGACATATCTTAATACTTCACTAGAAAGTGGACCCAACTATTTGATCTGTTAGGTCTGTCACACTATTAGTGTTCCTCAGAGCATGAGACTGAAGCTTGGTTTAAAGCATGATGTGCAAAGACAGCTTTGCAAAGATGTACTTAAAACACTTCTCTGGGACAGTTACATAAAGGTCTAGTCTTTGCCATCTACTTCAAGGTATTTCAACTCTGACTGTGTAGGCAGTTTAAAAGATCTCTCATTCTCTCTCTACCAAAGTAACTGCTAGCTCTCATTTTGTAGGAATTCACATATTCAACACTTCTCCTTTCAACACCTTTGAGAGATGCAAATACCAGTAGATTTATCTGCTTTCCTGATTGACCTGTTGGCCTACTCAGAGAAGAGACAAACTCAGCCAATTTTTCTTTGAACAGGGAGCCAGGAATGCAGCCAATGCTTCTTCTGAGAAAGATGGAATGAGTTGCTCCTGTATAATGTAGATGAAAGATATCCTTGCCATAAAATGATCTACAAGAAGAGGATTCTGAGACAGAATAGTTAAAATGTTTGAAAAGCACACAGACTTGTTCTGTCTTTGGGCATTGCTCTGGGACAAAGTTTTCAATTACAGGATTATGTATTACTTCTTAAAGGCCAAAGCAATGCCAGTAATCCCCATTTATATCCAATTGCACCATGGATTCAATTGTGTTGTTGCAATGGTGTTTTTAGTGAAAGGAAGCTCTGTCCTCAGCATTTTTTAAACAATGACCTGTGTCAGGCTGACCCTTCTCCTTCAGCCTAAGCAGTTCTGTATTACTAGACACAGGCTTTCCATGAAGGTTACTTGTCCTTGCTTCAGTGAAGTAGCAAATTTAGATTCCAATGATAAAGGAGCCAGCTTGATACTTTCAATGCTTTATTTCTTTAGGTTATTTGTTCTTGGGGGAAGTGACTGGTAAAGTGGTGGTGGGTTTCTTTTTGTTTTAAAAAAATCTATTTGCATCCTTTTCGGTCATAGAATGTTCTTACTACATTTTTGTTCTATTTTAAAGACAATAACTACTTTGTTTGTTCTTGATGTTAAATATTTCCCAGAAAACTATTTCTTCTCTGACTGCAGTCACAGAACTCATTAGACCACTTGCTAAATTGCATCAGATATTGCCTCTTGTTAAGGAATATCAAAACAGCTTTATTTATCAAGTACTCTCAGATGATGTCACCATGAATGGTGTACCTAGCAATGGCTACTGGCAAAATTTCTTCATTACTGCCACACATCTTCCTTCCATTACCTTCATGTAACACAACTTTGGCTCATCTTGAGTTAACATATCTTATACAGTGCAGTACAGTTTGCTTCCTGTTTGACACTGTGCTTTTACCAAGACATTTAAAAGGGCACTGCAACTATGCCATTCACCATCTTCACCTACTGCCTTGTTAAAACATTGAAAGGCAACTTCAAGAATGAATTAAAGCAGAATAGAAAAACTCTATATTTTATTCATCTATGTTGGCTGGTACAAAACATACCAAAAGTACAGGTCACAGATATTTCTGCTTAACTGATAGTACAGATGTTATTGCTTATATCAATATGGTTCCCCTGAGAATTAGTTTTGTTGTGATGGTAGACCTTTCCTCCCTGTCTTTCAACGTTTCATAATTTTGTTGATCATGTTTATAGATTTCTCCATCTGTCAACTCACTAGTATCCCTATTTCTATCCAGAGACATCACTTACAAGTATTTCATTAAACCCCTGTTCTGATAATCTGTTCAACCAAGATTTACAAGGCAGTGAATCATGCTTACAAACTGACTGCATTTTGTGATGGTTACTAAGCATGCAAAGAGTGAACACTTCCTCCCAGCTTCAAGATGTTGCAGGACACATTTCACTATGAGATGCAACCTCAGGTGGCTATCTTAAGTATAAAGCTGCACCAGTGATTAAACACATTTTTCTAATAATCTCTGAGCAAAATCTTTCACATCAGACATCAGCTAAGCAAGTATTGACACTACATATTTCTTTGCACATAGATTAAACATTTCCATGATCCAGCTTCACTACACAAAGCAAAAGACTCCATTGGATTTGCTTTTTTATCACCATTGCATGGTGGGCTACAGGTCAATTTTCAAAACAGGTCAGCTTCTATTCTGATTAAAAAAAAAAAAAAAAAAAAAAAAAAAAAAAAAAAAAGTTTGGAAAAAAACAAAAAAAAAAACAAAAAAAAAAAAATAAAAAAAAAA
>NDXB01022589.1:74817-90906 GCA_002631895.1 Agapornis roseicollis
AAAAAAAAAAAAAAAAAAGAAGTTTGTGAGAAAGCTAGTGATGTAGCTAAATAAAAAAATTGACAAACAAACCAAATCTTCATTACATGGAACATTCTTTTTGCAATGTTTTTTTCTGGAAACCATGCTTGATTTCAATCTGGAAACCATGCTTGATTTCAAATGCACTTATCATTGTATTTTTTGAGCTAAACATGACAATGAATGTGATCTTTAGAGGGATTTTTTTTTTTCATTTGTGAGACTGTTCTAGTGACCAAAACTATTTTTTAAAAAAGCTCTCTCTGCTTATGAACTTCCTGCAATACACAGGAACTGACCTTTGGATGAAACTTGCATAAATAGAAATGTTAAATTGTATATAAACCCTCTGCTAGCCCCAAATAAAAGGAATGTAGATCAAGAAAGAAGTAAAAGTTCTGATGGGGGTTGCTACAGTAAAGATTAAAAAGCTCAACAGCCATTCTATGACAACTGAATTCAAATACGTTTGTTAAACCCAACATAAATGTTTCAGATTATATTTTGAAGCAAATAATCTAAATTCAGATTTTGGCAGATCAACTGACAAAGAAAAGCAGAAAGTAAAATATCCTTGACAGAAGAAATCCTATGTTAGGGAAGCCTATCTATACTCTGGGCCTTTCAAATCTAGATATTGATAAAAATAGTTTACTATTGGATCCTCTTAACCACTTCCACTTGTGACATGAATGTATCTGAATAGAGATGGTTACAGGAAACTTGTATCTCTGACAAGAATATTGTTTTGATTGAAAATGAAACATTTGTATTGATCTCTGCAAATGTTGCTTTGTTCATTAAAGTGCAATCTGTATCCAAAACCAAGTAAGCAGTAACCTGAGGTCTGCACTAATATTTAATTGACAGTAGTATAGATATAGATAGATATAGATATATATGGAGAGAGAGAGAGATATCTACAAAAGATTTGATAACTGGAGATTTTCAGTTATTTGCACAACGAAATCTTGAAGAGTTATTTGTTCATGGAGATGAACAACAGCAACCCAGGGGGAGAGGTTATAACTTCAACCAATTATTCTATGTTGGAGCACTTTTGCAGGGACAATAATAACAGTTCTCTCATGGCCATATTTCACATTATTTTTATTCTTGTATTTAGGTGTCAGATAAAGTCAATAAAATATCAATAAATCAGTGAGATGCATGCTTCTATTATGATTCTTAAAGATTATCTTTGGTGCTTATCTACATTTTAGGCATGACATGTAAGCCCCTGGAAATTGCTACCTTTACTCATTCTACACATGATAAAGCCACCATAAGATCACAGACTCATAAAATGGTTTGGGTTAGAAAGGACTGTAAGATCACCTAGTTCCACCCCCCTGATGTGAGCAGGGACACCTTCAACTGGATCAGGTTGTTCCAGGCACTATCCAACTTGGCCTTGAACACTGCCAGGGGTGGGGTATCCACAACTTCCTTGGGCAGCCAATTCCAGTGCCTCACCCTCTCACAGTAAAGAAACATAATCAAACCAAAGAAATCAAGGTGATTTTTCATCAAAAACCAGGTGTATAGTACTTGTATATCTCTCAGATACTCAAGTGAAGCAAATTCTGTAATATAACTGCTTATTTGACATTTATTCATCTTCCTTGTAATTCAATGGGCAGAATTAAATGATTAAACTTAAAGTGGCTACATAATGAGCAAAACCAGATCAATACTTTTTTTTAATTTCAGTAGTGGGGGTTATAAAAATCTTTGAGAACCTTTAATATGAAGAACTACCTAGTAAAATTCACATTTGTGTCCTTTTAAAAATAATAATGGGACGTTAGAATCATAGAGTAGTTAGGCTTGAAAAGGATCTTAAGATCATCTGGTTCCAACCCCCTGCCATAAGCTGGGACACCTCACACTAAACCATGCCACACAAGGCTTCATCCAACTTGGCCTTGAACACTGCCAGGGATGGAGCACTCACAACTTCCTTGAGAAACCCATTCCAGTGCCTCACCACCCTAACAGTAAAAAACTTATTCCTTATATCCAATCTAAACCTCCTCTGTTTAAGTTTGAACCCGTTAGCCCTTGTCCTGTCACTACAGTCACTAATGAAGAGTCCCTCCCCAGCATCAACCAAATTAAACCTCTTAAGATTTCAAAGTAAGCAGTGGCTATTTCAGTATAATCCACTGGCCAAATTTGAAGCTGTTGCACTATTTTCTAACTCTCTGGATTATATTGAGCAATGTCCACTTTAAACATCTATATCCTCTTTTATAATATTTGATTCTGGTTTTTCATTGAATTGGTTTTTGTTTTTTTTGTTTTCAATGTGGTTTATTTGTGATAAGAGCTATGTGATACATAGGCCACATACTCAAGAGGAAGAACAACAATTTATTTGATTTGTATCTTGACCATCAAGTTACCTGAAAGATCTCCTCCCTTACAGAAAATTATCATCAATTTAGCAAAGTCAATAAAGAATCTCTGTTACTAATAATGTTGCAGCACTTGGCATGACTTTTACTTAACTCCCTTTAATTCTATTTTCCTTCTAAGATGTATACATTCAATATGAAAGCTGAGATTAAAAAGAAAAGAAAAAATAAAACACAAACATATATGATGATTGAGACTTCTCTCAAAGATAACAATCACGTGTGCAGACTAATGCACACAGCCAAGCTTTGGACATGGTGATAGAAGGATATGATTCCACCCTCTTGTAGTGTACCGATACAGTCTCCATCCAGTTCTATGGCCTGAGACTGAGCAATGGAACCTTTATGGCACCCTTAAAGTCTGGAACTTCTGTGACAGAATTCACTAACAAAATTTCATGGACCTCAGTGGTACAGAGCACAGCTATCCTCATGAACACAAAGAGCCATTTCAGGCAGCTATTTCATGGGTAGACCTCAGGTTGCCATTAAACAAAGAAATGTTTAGTGAAAGCCTACAGAGTGACCTTACTATGCACCATTCCCATTCCAGCCAATATTAAATGAGCACAGACACCTATGGACTACATGTGAATGCTTTGGGAATGAGATTAAATGTGACCCAAACAATCAATACTTGTTAAAAAGTTCATTGTTCTCTCAGCATTACTGAGAGATCTACCTGTAGGTGCCTACAGATTTCTGTGGCGTACTGCTAGTTTATATATAGGTGCAAGCTATATGATTAATTGCATATTCATTTAGGGGTTTAGGAATTTGTGAGGTTCTATTAAGAACTTTATTCCTTATTAGACATGTCTTTTTTTTTTTTTGTTCAAATTGGGTCAGTGATATCAGACACCTAAGTTATATGTAACTAAATGCTACCAAGTTCTTTCTCTAGCAGACACTTTGCTATCAAAGTTAGTCAGGCAGCTAATGAACTGCTTTGATAGAAGAAATTTTAACTCTCTTATCATCCATCCCAGTTATTAACAGATGGGGCTTCCTACAGTTGACTGCTTGCTTTAAATATGCATTATTCTGGTAGAGCTGATCTAACTGCACTCACACCCAGGAGTCCATCACTATTCTTATCTAAAAGAACCTGTATTTTCCAGTATCCCCGAGCAGACCATTTTAAAGTTCCATTTGCATTTTTGGCATAACTCCTACTTGAATGAATCTCTATTAGACCACCATTAGTTGTAAAATGTAACAGCAGACTTCTCTAGTTTTCCCATTGTGGGCACTGCACCTAATCTGACCACAGAACTTCTCAAATAACTACCTTTCTAATGAATGAAACTCTGAAATACAAAGATGAGACAAAGACATTGCAATGCCATGTACACCAAGACTGTATCTAGCAAGGCTATCAATTTTATTCCATACTAATAACAAATTTATTTTTTTAACATCTTCTCAAAGATTTTTACCACACAGCAAAGTGTTGCATTATAGTCCATAGTTCCAACCCCCCTGCCATGGGCAGGGACACCTCACACTAAACCATGTCACCCAAGACTCTATCCAACCTGTCCTTGAACATTGCCAGGGATGGAGCATTCCAAACACCCTTGGGCAACCTGTTCCAGTGCCTCACCACCTTCACAGTAAAGAACTTCTTCCTTACATCTCACCTAAACTTCCTGTTTCAGCTCAAACCCATTCCCCCTTGTCCTGTCACTACAGTCCCTAATGAAGAGTTCAAAAATACCTTTTTTTTTGGGGAAAAAAAAAAAAGTGTGGAACTTGACATTCTTTGGTGGACTTTCCACATGCAACTTTGTTTTACTTTAACTAAATATTTGCTAGTGTCCTGGGTTCAGCAATAGCAGTCAATTTTTCTCCTTCTTAGTAGCTGGTAAAGCACTGTGTTTTGACTCAACCTGGGAACAAAACTGGTTACACCGATGTTTTTAGTTGTTGCTAAGTAATGTTTAGTCTGACCAAGGACTTTGTGAGCCTCATGCTCTGCCAGGGAGGAGGGGAGGCCGGGAGGAAGCAGGGACAGGACACCTGACCCAAACTAACCAAAGAGGTATTCCATACCATAGCACGTCATGCCCAGGATGTAATGGAGAGTTAGCCAGAAGACCTAGTACTCTGGGAGAGTCGGTTGTAGGTATTCACTTGGGGTGGAGTGTCATGAGTTACCTGTCAGTGGTTGGTGAGATGCTATTCCCTTGTTATGTCCTTTATCGTTATTATTATTGGCGGTTGCAGTAGTGATTTGTGTTATACCTTAGTTACTAAACTGTTCTTATCTCAACCTGTGGGAGTTGCATTCTTTTGATTCTCCTCCCAATCCCTCTGGAAGCAGGGGAGGACAAGAAAGGGGGACTGAGTGAGTGAATGAGCTGTGTGGCTGAGTTTAAATCACAACAGCTAGTAATAAAAAATAAGAGCCACCTAAAACTAACATCACAATTCACAAATACAAGTGTTCTATCAACATAGCAAACTATTTTATGTCCTAGGTTCAGCAGCAGCAGTCATTTTTCTCCTTTGTAGTAGTTGGTGCAGTGCTGTGTTTTTGACTTTAGTCTGAGAACACTGATAACACACCGATGTATTTAGTTCTTGCTAAGTAATGTTTACTCTGATCAAAGACTTTTGAGACTCATGCTCTGCCAGGGAGGAGGGGCACGGGAAGCCAGGAGACAGGACACCTGATGAAAGGGGCATTCCATACCACAGCACATATTGGTCAGTGGGCAGTGAGCAATTGTATTGTGCATCATTTGTGTTTATTGTTTTTTTCCTTTCCCCTTTGAGTTTTATATTCTCTCCCTCCATTACTTCCTTTATCATTATCGTTATTATTGGTGGCAGCAGTAATAATTTTGTATTATACTTAAGCTTTCAGACTGCTCTTTTCTCGACCTGCGGTGTTTACATTCTTTCAATTCTCCTCCTCATCCCTCTGGGAGTAGGAGGGAAGAATAGGGGGAGTGAGTGAGTGGCTGAATGGTTCTCAGTTACTGGCAGGGCTTAAACCACAGCACATTACTTTCCAGTAGGATAGGCACCAATAAATTTAAGAACTGTTGTTACTGAATTTTTGCTCTAAACTCAGTTTTCCATTTATAGCTGAAGGAAAATAGCACTTACTTCATGATCTTCTGAATTACTTCTTTTGGCAATTTTTTGTTCCTCCTATTGACTTGAATTTCCCAATCATGATGTGGTTTTTCCTTCGTGCTGTATCAGATGACTTAATATCTGTTTTTCTAACATGCTATTGTAAGAAGGGAGCTCAGTGAGATAAAGAAACTGGAATCTCACAGCCCTATCTGCTAATGCAGGAGAGCTGGTCAATATTCTGATCATACTTAAACAGGTTTTGCAATCAGTAGGAAAAGGGAATTTGTTAAGTCTCAAAGAGATGCGTAGATAGACTTTCTCTGTTATTGGATTATCCTCTGCACTGAAACAGAGTGAACAGGGGACTGTAATATTAAGCAGTATGAGATTAAGTATCCACAATATGAATTCTTAATACAAAAATGACAGAAAAATCTGAGATGAAGCCCTATCTCACCTCAAGAGAGAATGAGCTGCCCCTAAAGAATACAGAAGATACTAGTTTAACCAGGTTACAAAAAAAAACGTAAACTCTACAAGCCTTCTAGTAAATTTATTTCAGTTTTTAACTCTCTTTACAATCAGAAAGGTTTCTCTTCATTTCAACCTCAACCTCCTTAGCTACAAGTTAATTCTATTACTTCCCCTACCACAAAAGCATATAAAAGAAAAAATGTTTATCATCTCACTATTTACAGGAACCATTTACATATCTGAAGACTCACGTCTCCAGCCTTCTCTTATTGAGGGTAAGGAAATACAATACTTTATTAACTTATTGTTTTCAAAATTCCATACTTAAAGTGAAGTGTGATATTCCCGCTCTCCCCCCCCAAATGAAGACATCATTTCTGCATGTTCAATTTGTGACCTGCCCCATATCCCCACATTGTTTTCTACAATGCTACTGTTTATCATACACTTTTATATTATATATATAATTAGTAAACAAATACAGTATTTGTTTACTACAGTTATTCCAAACTAAGGGCAAGAGTTTCCCTTTGTAGCTACTGAATCATATTCCACATATTCAAAGCACTTCTCCAATTTTTTCATATAGCTTTCAGTTCTAACCTTGCTGCCAGTAACCCAGTTTGATATAATCTGCAGATGCAAAAAAATTTACTCCTTGTTCTAGTACAAATCATTAAGGAAAATCACTGGAATATCACTGGTTTCTGGACAGAGTCTTATGAACCATAAATCCACCTTTTTTGACAGTGAATCATTTTTTGCCAGCCTTCACTCCAAGTACTCCAAGTAGTTTTACTTACAGTGGTTCCATTTAGATCACATTGCCTCAGCTCCCTGATGACAATGACATGGCTGCTCCTTTTCTATTCACTAGGCTTTTTGTAGAATTACAGAATGAAATTTGACTAATTCCTGCCCATGGCACAAGGGTTGAATTAGATGATCTTTGAAGGTCCCTTCCAACCCAAACCATTCTATGATATTATGATTTGTTACAATTTGAACTTTACAGATGGATGTTGGCAGTTACCTACTGCCTTGTTAACTTCTAGGTACTTTCAAGCTATTTAACTACAACCCCTCCCTAAAAATCAATCTCTCTCTCCACCAAATTTCCCCATAACCTCCTGTTTGGTTTCTTTTGGGGGAAGACAACTGTTTTTCTTTTTCAGTTTTATGGATTTTGTCTATCTTCCATATGTCTTCACAGAGAAAAAATAATTACAGTTACCTCAGCTACTTCCCTACAGCAACATTTATCAGGACCAAGACACAATTATAACCTTTTATTTCACTATCTTATGCTAAGTTCTTACCCATTTGCTGCTGATATTAAATGTGTCAACTATCAGGTCACAGCTAACCTTGCTTGTGAACTGAAGAAAAAGAGACAACACTTTAGCCTTCATTGTTACTAGCAGTTCCTTCTCTATCTGCGATAATGATTGACTTTTTCATTATTTTTCCTTTCATTATTGTGAGTGACTTTTTACTATCACTCAGTCACCCCAGGGGACTTCATGGATGCTAGGTACTGTATGCCCTGGCCATGCCATAACTACACACTGACATAAAACCAACGTGAACAACTTCCTTGTTCCTTCTCTTCCTCCTCTCTTGCACTTGAACATGCACTGTGGGGACATGGCCACGGTGCCGGGGGGGAGGTAGGGTGATTTCCCAAGCACCCTCTACCCACAATCTGCAGTGAAATTAACACATACCTTTCACAACCCTGGCTATGGCATTTGATTTTGTCTACTTGCGTCCATGATTCTGTTTCTGTACAAAGTTCAGCATAGGGCATTTGTTTCTTTCTCTGGGTCATACATTTTCTCCAAACTTCCAGCAAGGCCCATGCAAAAGCAAACAAAGAAAGTAATATGTGAAAATAGAAAATAGACTGATTTCTAGCCACTGCTCAAATAAACTGCAAATAAAAGAGGGCAAAAAGAACCAGATACTCCTCTGCAATTATAGACCTGGCAGCTTATAGCAACTGTACTGCATGTGCTGTGGCTCAGCTAAGCACCTGTGCATCACAATTCTGATAGAAGTTAAATGTTTAACTGCATCATGTGATCAAATTTCATTAATTTCAGGAATTTCATTAATAGCTGGAATCCCATGTGACTACAGTATGTCTTTTTCACTATCATTTAAGAGCCAGACGTAAAACAGCACTTAGGTTTGCAAAGTGTAGGCTGAAACTCAATATTGAAGCCATGGGGGAAAAAGAATTACTGGAAGAAACTCAGTTATTGACTACTCCTAGAGGTGTCCTTTTTACAATAAATTTCTCACATGGAAGTGAAAAAAAAAATAAAATCACTGTTTTGAAACAGGTGCTAAATTGCTCTGCTGTCACACACAAAATACAGCTGACAACCCTAACAGCTGAACTTCTGCTCTCCTCTATTGAAGACGCTCAGACCTACTGCACCTACACATGCCATGCCCCAGTAACCGCTGCTGCTCTTTCAAATGCTGCTCAAAAGGCAGCAACCATGGTGCCATACCTGCTGGCTGTCACAAGCACATGGGTGTCCAGGAAGGGGTGTTTTCTCCCTGCCTCTAGCAGACACTCTCCGTGCCCACTGAGATCTGAAGATGTGCTGCACCAGAGACCTGCCCACCCCAGAGACCATTGCTCACGCACCCCACAGGAAAAAAAGGATTCCCACTGTGGTTCACAGCCAGCTGCAGGAAAAGACAGAGCATGCAGTGGGGTCCTCAGCTGGAGACCGCCAGTGATAAGTCCACAATGATCAGTCTGTGCACCAGAGATGTGGTTCAGATTTACCTCCTCTGGCCTATTTTGAGTTTTGCTTTCCCTTGTTTCAAAGCCAAGCTCAGCAGAGGTTCCTCAGCCATTTCAAAGATCCAAAGAATTCTAAATTGGACTCAAATGGACATCTTTCTGTACAAATTTACTTTCAAGCCAGGTAACATACAACACTAAATGGGAAGATTTTATATTAATAAATAACTAATTCTTGTTTTATCAGTCTTACCAGAGAAGAAATTAGTCTTTTCTTGAAGAGGTATTTTTTTGGCATAATGAACAACACAGTATTGTATCTCACTGTTACATAAACACATACAATATCAATGCTTTGTGCAGCTCTGGCCCTCATGGCTCTGCTTTTGTTTTTTTTTTTTCCTACTGATTTCAAAGCATAGCAACTTATAAGGGAAAAAAAAATCACAGGCCTTTTCAGAAAGAGATATTCTGTCTTATATAATGAAGTCAGATTTAAATACATATAACCTTGGGGTTACACAGTCTGAGTTATTCTAAATGTGCCCTGCTCTGATAATACTTGACATTTAGAGAAACATCTCCTGCAATTACACAGTAAAGTTGATTGATAACTTTCCAGAATTAAATCTATTCAATGTGTGAGATTTTATACAAAATGCTATAAGGGAAGTGGAGAAAACACTCTAAGAACAGGATAAGGTCCATGGGTTTGCCCACATTTGATTTTTATTTTTTTTTTTTTTGCAAACTTTAAGCTGACACAAGAAACAATCTGCATCTGATTTCAAATTAAAAGACCTTTCAAACTTAAAAAATTAAATAAAGCAGGTATGTTGAAAACTTATTCTATGACTATGAGGAAGAACTTCATTTCAAACATATTTTACAAAGGTATAGAACTTGGTTTATACAATATTTGCCCATAGGTACAGTTTCCTGGTACCTCTTGAAACATTGCTTTACATGCTTGGAACTGGCAGACCTTGAACATCAGTATTTTCATTGACCTTTTTTTAGTACAGGGGGCTTCCAGCAAACACTCTATTTGCTTTTCCTTATTACTGGCTTCAAGAAAACCAGTTCTGCTATTTCTGAGAACAAATCTAGGAAACGTGCTGAGGCAAAGAGGGAAGACAGCTGACAGCATGTAGCACAGAAACAAAAGACTTCTCAAAGCACAAGCAGCAGCACTGGTTCCTTGGGATTAGCTGAATCGCTATTAAAAGTCTGTTCACTTCTACGAGCCGATGGCTCAGAGCCTAACAAAATGATCCTGAGATTTGTTTGGTTTGGAGTAAAGCACTCATCCTTCTTTCCACAGAGGCAAGAAGGAACACTGTTTATGAATTCTCTTCTCAAGGACAGGACAATGTGGAGAGAGCAGAGCTACCTATATATATACATGCATGCACTCAAGTCATCACATGTTCTGCAGTCCTTCACCAGACACAATCAGCTACAAACTGGTTAGACAACATTTACTGCAATAATTTCTTTTTAAAAGCTTCCATTTTATTTTGGGCACATCTGAAAATAATGATACAAACAGTTATAAAAGAAGAAACAAAAAAAGGAAAACTGAGTATGTAATATATATTTAATGTTCCATCTTCAAAGAGTGAAACTTTAGTAGCTGCAGAGAAACTGAAACTGAAGGTTTACCTTTGATGACACCATACTCACTAAGTCAACCATTATATAAAACAGTCTGCATATACTCTTATGATCTTAGGAAATCAAAGAGAAAGATGTGAAATTGCCATAGGTACTCACAGTTACGTAGCATATACCCCATTTTGCTGAAGATGAAAGGACTATGCAAAAAAATGCAAATGTCATTCTGAGTTTTCAAGGATTACTCTGGCTTGATTTCAAGGATTACTGATGCTTGTTTGCCTTTCCTGTGAAATGACATATCTTAAATGAAATAATGAATTCCTGGGAGAATCTCCGATATGGCCTGACTCTCCTCTGCAGCAGGAAAAGGAAAAACAGCAGCATGTATGTGATACATCCTATGTTGTGCCAGATACACTCCTTTACAAATGTTCACAGCTGCACATTACCTGTTGTTGTGGTTTAAGCCCAGCTGGTAACTCAGAACCACACAGCCTCCCGCTCAATCCCATCTTCTTCCCACAGTTCCCAGAGGGATGGGGAGGAGAATTGAAAGAATGTAACTCCCACAGGCTGAGGTAAGAGCAGTCCAGTAACTAAGGTGTAACACAAAACTACTACTGCTACCACCAATAATAATATTGATAAGGGAAATATCAAGGGAAAAGAATACAACCTCTCACCACCTGCAGACTGTAGCTACCCCCAGTTTATATACTGAGCATGACATGCTGTGTTATGGAATAGCTCTTTGGCTTGTTTGGGTCAGGTGTCCTGTCTCTGCTTCCTCCTGGCTTCCCCTCTTCCCTGCAGAGCATGAGACGCAGAAAATCCTCGGTCAGAGTGAACATTACATAGGAACAACTAAAAACATCGGTATTATCAGCTCTGTTCCCAGGCTGAAAGTCAAAACCACAGCACTGCATCAGCTACAAAAAGGATAAAAATGACTGCTACAGCTGAACCCAGGACAGCTGTTCAATTCTTCTCAGTGGCAGACTTAGGATCAAAATGGAACCTGAGTTAAGGTTGTTTTGAAAAATGTCTGCCTCCTGTGCCATCTGTGAGCTGCCCTTAAATACTTCTTTTTTGCTGAAATGTTTACCAATAGTCTATACATAATTTCCAAGTTCACGGCAATGATTGCAGTGATGTGAACAAGTTTGAAAATTAGGAAAGTATTGAGCAATGTTACTCAAAAACTTGCAGTTTTAATTAGGGCTGGATTACTAAAAATGTCTTACCCCATGAAAAATTAGTATGAAATGCTGTTATTTAGCTGGGGATTTTAATCTATGATTAGATAAAGAAAGAACAAGCTATTAAACACTGAAGTATTAGCCCTGGAAGTTTTAATGTTGTATTTTCAACCAACATTTCTGTCTTTCATTTATTCTATTACAAGTTCAGGCTATGGCAGCCTTACTCACATTTAACAGTATCTTAATCAGCTACTAATTCTGCTTATTTACCTGGCATTACCACAGAATATATAGACTCCTCAAGATATACCGAATGTGGAAATAGCACTGGCCAATTTCAGTATACATTTTCTCTCCTAAGTGCTTTCTTCACAAATTGCAATGCCATTTTACAGAGCTGTATCCTGTATTCAGGAAAGCCACTTGCAGTGATTTTTGTGAAGAGTGTAATTTAAGGATTAGAAGTAAAGATAAACTGTACAAACTGATTATTTGTGATCTCAAGATGTACTTCTAAGAAAACACACTTCTTCACAGGCCATAAATAGAACTGGAAAAGGTATCCAGTTTCTGGCATTTCAGAGTACTAAAGAGAGCTCAGAAATTAGAGTTTCTGCACCAGAAATTAATTACAGAGAACAGTATTATACTTTTCTTTTTTTTAAGCCCAAAAGTGACCATTATAATCATATAACTTGAGCTTGCCAACCTCATGCTAATGGCAGTGACTGACACATCACATCCATGATTTCTGTATGTTTTGAAAATCCCTTTAAGGAAACCATCAAGTCACTCACTGTCATAATGTAGGGTCAGCCCATCTTCTTTCTATAGCCAGAGTTACAGCACCAGTAAATACTCTCTTGTTTAGGCAATCACTAAAATAAAGCAAATAAGTTCACATCCCTGTTTTGAATAGTCCTCTTTAGGATTTCCTTTCCTCCTAGTTAAGATCCTTTCCTCATGATTTGATTGTTTTACTAATATCTAAATACGTGCTGCAAATTGTGAACAGTGAATGGGCTTTAAAAAACTAAATTGTGCTAATTTTTAATCACTCATTAATACTCTTTTTGGTAACACTCAAATGCCATAATCAATTAAGGAGGAAAACTGCACTTGTGAATGTCTTCATAACTTCACAGCTCTCCAGAAAGAATCACAGAATCATAGAATAGTTAGGGTTGGAAAGGACCTTAAGATCAAAGACAGTTTTATTGGAATGTCTGACATGTAATGATCCCTGATGGAGAAGTGGAAGAACTTTAATTCCTCTTTCTTCACCCCTTGAACCAAAGCTCACAAAAGCAGAAGAGGCACTTCTCTGTGCCCCCGTCATCTGACCCTGGAATGTGATGGAGTGTGTCTGCTCTGATAGCAACTCTGCACCTTCCTTTTCCTCCCTGCTGCTTTGCTGTACATTAACACAAAGCCTTTCTTGGATTTTGTGAAAACAAATGTACAATTAAAAAGAAAACTAAATTTAAAATAAACAAACAATAATTTTATTTTTACGCTTACTTTTTCTGAGAGACTCTTCCAGCCACTGCAGTGTTGCGGTTCTGCAACCACCCCATCCACTAGTTACCCCAGGCTTCGCATTGGCTTTGTGGATGAAGACTCCTGGAGAGAACCTGCAGGCCCTCTGCATCACCACAGCACCACAGAGCATGCAGCCAGCTGTGGAGGGACTAAGTGGGTCATGCATCTTGTCTATCACATTGGAGATTAAACTCATTAAACAATAATGTAGTTATGGCCATTCTGTGATGTTGAAATCACTGTTTTGAAGTCATTAGGTAACCGTAAGGAGAAACACTGAAGGCAGTCTTCTCTCTTATCCTACGCACTCACCTTAGTATTGCAGTTAGAACAAAATGCACATCATGATGATAGCTCCAAGGTGCTGCAGTCTGATTGCCTCATTGTAAATTCTACTAAATTACATGACTTTGAAATTAAGTTCATTGATTACATATTTTAGAGTCTCTGATTTTTTTCTGTGCCTTATCCTTTTTACTTCTATGCTTTACCCTTTTATGGTTCCATTGTTTGTACTTATCTTGGTTTCTCATGTTTAGTTTCCTTTTTTCTTTCTTTCTCTTGGTTTTGTCTTTCTCTTTTCTCTTAGCCATTGCCTACAGAAAGATGATGCTTGCTGCACCTTTTCCCTCTTATTTTTCCTTCCTCCTAACTCCTTCCTTCCCTTTTCTTTCTATGGCAATTTCTAGAGAAGGTAGGTTCCTTCTGTATTGAAACACAGGCCTGCTGGGAGTGGAAAACAATTTCTACAAATTTCTGAGCTTACTCAGCCTCCCTTCTGCACAAGCCTGTGGGTAACACCTTTCAGATTCAGCTACTCTATTTTGCTCACAGTAATCAAAGCATGATTTCCCAGGAAACAAGATAAAATTCTTGGCCATCTGGGCACACTGCCAGGTCATATTCAGCTCACAGAATGGTTTTCATGGAAAACTCTATTTTTCCTTATTAATGTAGTAGCCTAATAGTACACAGGCAGCATTTTCAAGGGCCCTTTTCCTGTACTGTTTCACACAGATGTCAAGGCCACTCCCAAAATTAGAGTTCTTGGACACGGAAACAGCTGAGAATTTGCATTAACACATGCAAGATACAAACTCCACCTAGAAAGCTCTGTATGTATGAGATGTACGTATCAGCAGCCATGCCTGCTTTAGGGTGGCTCTCATATGAAACACTTGCAGAGGCCTGCAAAGTTTCAATCACTGTGGCTGGACAGCATGAGGGGAGGCCAGTTCTCCCTCTGCTCTGCTTCACCAGCGCTGAAGGAACAGGCATGTCCTGGATTCCAGTGACCGATACTGTTGGCAAGAAAAGATTTCTGTTAAAAATATCTAAGGCATGATGGTTCCTGCTTAAGATAATAAAAATGCTACTTGAAAAGACAAGCCAGCATCTCTGGGAGATGGTGACCTCGAGAAAGGTCAAGCTTGTCTCTTCAGAGCACTAAGCACGGGACATACCTCAGGCTGAGACACTGCCTACTAAGCTGCAGGCTGTGCTACATCTAATTATGAAAACGGTGATTTTCCTAAACCCCTTAAAAATAGAGTTTTCACAGAAATACTGACAAAGCCATAATTATAGTGGCAACAGTAGGTGATTCTATAATAAAATATATTTCTTCTCTGTGAAGATACTAATTTACTTTTTTTGAAATGCTCATTGCTAAGCCTAAGATTGAGCTTTTGAATTGTGTTGGGAGACAATTGATGCATAAGTAAAAATACACTCTATACTACATGTACAGAACACTAATTTAAAATGATCTATTTGCTATAATATACATTCAATTCCCTACTGAAAAGTTCAGAAGCTTCTCCTCCTTCACACGCAGCACCATCAGGCTATTCTTATGCACTGGGAGTCCTGACATACATTTCAGATAAATTATGAAGCTTCTATTTCAATTTTTACAGCAAAAAGGTGTAGTGCAGATAAGCTAGCAAGTACAAGATTCCTAAGGTAAAGACTGAAAAGCATCATCATGAGGGCAGTATCATTTTTCAAAATATCAAGCAGTGCTAATGCTCTACTAAATATGGTTATTTCCAGAAATACTTAAACTTTGTAAGACAACTGGTATCCATTTACAAGCATCAGCTTGTGAAGGTGAATAATATTTCAAAAATCAAAAACAATTTTATACTGTGCCTCTTATATCTTTTAGTGCTAGACCCCACTCATTTTTTGTACCTAATGAGTCAAAGAAAAAAAAAACAAAACAAAAACAAACAAAAAAAAAAAAAAAGCCAAGAAAAGAAAATCACATAGGACTATGTTGGATATAAGATTATGATCCCATCACACCACATTTACAGCTGTAACTGTGTGAGACGTTAACCCGAAGTACTAAGGTAATCTTTTGGACAGAAATTTCTAAGGAAAACTGAAGCATTTCTTAAAAGTGCTTTTGGTTACTCATAAAGATTTAAATTATTGAAATAATACCCCACAACAACATTGTAAAACACACCACTTTTTGGAGATCCACATCTTATACAACACAAAGCCTAACACTGATTACTACCAGTTACAAGTTAGAGAGCACAGTTTTGTTAGAAGGAGGTTTAAGTTCCTTGCTCAGTGAGGTAACTACTAAGCATATTTTGTCCATTAACATCTGTTTGAATTTTCAGTAGCATTTTTTGCTTTAATTCCTATACATTGAATATTAGGTAGAATATCTTTGCTGGTAAAAATGTCCTGTACATGCACTAAATGCATGTGTTCAGGAACAGCTTGCTGAGTGATGCAATAATAATCTCAGAACTACATGCCAAAAACTGCCTGCCCAGAGAAAACGATGTATGTCTGGCATTGGAGATGTCACTACAGCTGAAAGAACATGGTCAGATTTCAATAATCTGTAATGACCAACAGGAAAAAAAAAAAAAAAAAAAAACATATGTAACACAAGAAGAGATAACAAAAAAAAAAAAGAAAAAGAAAA
>NDXB01022589.1:94718-124485 GCA_002631895.1 Agapornis roseicollis
AATCCAAAAAAAAAAAAAAAAAAAAAAAAAAAAGGCAAAAAACCCCCAAACAAACCCCCAAAACCACTACAAAACAAAACAAAAAAAATCCCAAGCGGTTTCCCAAGTAAAAAACCTGCATCTGACATTTGCATCGTTAATCTCACATTAAGCTGTTAATAATCAATACTCAATTTTCTCAAGTAAAGAGCCTGACAAAAATGGAATGATCTCTTTAAGCATTTATAATTATAATTTTTTATTTTTTTAAAATCAATACCTCAGATATCACAAAGTCTAACTTTACTAGCCTACCATTCTAAGTTAAGCTTCTGCTCCAAATCACCCCTGTTGGAAATTTTCCATCTTCAGAGAAAACAGTGAGACACCAGAAAGGCAATTCTTCTAATTTATACATCCGAACTGCGGATTAAGATCCTTTCCATTGAAACAAGGGGAGCACAGAATCGCAAAATGAAATATAAAAACCTTTAGAATTATTTTTAAGTAATGTTAAGTTTGATGACTTTGTAACAGTAGCAATGGAAAATTACTGAGGTGCATGATAACATAGAGAAAAAAATAGAGAGCAGTCAGAGAACATAACAAGAATCCTTGTATAAGATAAACAGTTGCAGTTGGCATTGTTTTAGGTCCTTATGACCTTAGGACAAAAATAAGTGTGAGAAAACAGGATAGAAAAACAGGACACAGGGATAAGGAGTATCTGGGAACTACAGGTGTCTGGGATGAGCTACAGTTAAACTAACTGATAAGTAGGAGGATAGGAGGATTATTATGTCTCTGGTGCTAACGAACCAATTAGACTGGCATAAACATCTACTGCGCATGCTTCAAAGGCTGCCAGGAGTGAAGATGATTGTTGGAAGAAGTAAAGGACCCTCAGAGACCCCTACCACAATTCCTGTACGCATGCAGGGAGCTTTCTGGAAAATGATGTAATCCATACGTAGCCTCATGAATATGCATGTATGTCCAGGGACTATATAAGGATGGTTTGTGTAGCAGTACGGGGACACACGTTAGGAGGAGTTATCCCCTGTGTCTCCTGGCACCACAATAAAGAATACCTGCTTGTCAGCTGGAAAACTTTGTTGGCAAGTTTGTTTCTGGAGTTTTCTCTGAATCACCATATCTCTACTGAAATGTCTTCCTCTTGTTCTGCTCATTTCCGTTGATGTGTGATTTCTTTCCTTACACATTTTTAGGCAGAAAAAGGGAGAACTTTTTGTTTTACCTTTTTAGAAGTCCAGCCTTATAATCTGCAAAACTCTTTCCTTCATTAAAACCCTCAATTCCCTTGGAAATGACAGTCTGAAGAATTTAAGGAAAAGAAGGGAAGACTGAGCTTTCAGACTTCTCAGAAGGGAGGAAGATGCAAGCATGGCAGATATACCTCGATCGTTTACTTCAGAGCAGCCCTGCAACAAGGACCTCATGAAAGCCAATTTATTTGAACTACTTGTTCATATTTAACAAGACCATGAGTGAAGTTCAGTACACAGTAAGATTTATAATAATTTCCACTTTACCCACCTTAGATATTTTGATTTTGTTTAGTTATAAACTATATAATTTTAAAGTAAATCATCATCAATATTTATTTATGCCACAGAGCACTGTTAATCAAAATGAAGAGTAACACCTAGACATCTTGATTAATGTATTTATTTATTCCATTTTGTCAACACCTGCTTTTGGGAGTCAGGACAGATCCCTCAAGGAACCTGATGAATCATGCTAACACAAGCCTTTCATTATAAAACTTTATCCTGTTTTAAAGTTCCTACATATTGATCAGTATGTGCTGCACCTGTAGCATAGTAAACTTAAAAGAATTGCCTGTAGGAGTACCAGGTTTTTAGCTTTCAGCTCTTGAAAAATATCTAAAATTTTAACTTTGATGACCTGCACTTATTACTAGATGATAAACTGAGGTTCTGGATTTTGAATTAAGATTCAATTTAAGATTCTTTGTTCTGTAAAAAGCTTCAAGTACCCTGGAAATGAAAGCAACAGGTCCCATGAGAACAAACTTCTGACCAAAACCATTCAATAGATTTATTTTTTTCCCTGCAACTACCCATGTAACTCTAGTACATAAAATCTTCTATGCTCAGCATTTACAATATCTCATTGTTGCATGACACAATTCTACACTGCATAGGAAATGTGGATTCCCAAATCCTCTGGATGGCACCACTCACATATTCTGCTCGTCAGGCCTTCCATGTAGTAGAAGACCACGTCTGGTATTAGTTGGGTGGATTTTAGGAATCCAACAGCACTCCAAAATTTGCTATTGCATTGGAAGAAGACAGATTATAAGCAGCACCAGCATCACTTAAAATAAAATTACTTTCATCTCATATAGCTCATAAGCTCATAAACTGGCTCCAAAACATTTTCATAGCAGATTGGAGTATTGACATTTTCTAACTTGCTATATTAGCAGGTTTTTTACTTATTCCTATTTGACTTTCTTCTGATTCTCACTTGTCTATCAAGCTTCCCCTCAAGAAATTTTAGTCTTAGAAGGATCCCCATTAACTAAGTAGAATTAGTGGGTTTAAAGACCACTGAATCAAGTAAATGAAGACAATGGAATCAAGAGCTAGCTCTTAATCACATAATTTCTTAAGTGTTTAGAAGCTAGAAAGTCAAGCACCAAAACAATCCCAGGTTTCAAGGACATCGGCACAGTGCGGAACTGGATAAGGTAGTGAGAAGAATAATCTCTGCTCAAGTCAAATACATTTACATAATATTTTTCCCTGAAAACCAGAGTCCACTGTCCACAGAAGATTATGCAGGTACCAATTTAAAAAAAGAAATATCAGATGAATAGCAATTTTTGATGCCAAAAAAGAAAACCTGATTAGACGACCATTTAAGAAATACAGACCAATGACAACTAGCTCACTGAAATGCAGAACAGATTTTCTTTGTGTCACCTTCAAGCTCATCTCCCAGTACACACCAGTTTCATCCAATTGGGAGCCTTCTAACAATTTACAAACTTTAAAAGATTAGTACACTAATGTGTGTAAGATACATAGCTTGTTGTGCTGCAGTCTACACTCAGCCTACTCTTAATAAAGGTGCTCTGTGAGCAAGGATTGAGCTAGATGGAATAGTGTTTTGTGTTACAATGCACCCACCATGCTTGCAGATATTACGCATAAGAACAAATGCTACCTATTAACAGGCTGGAAATGTCCATGAGTTAGTTCAGAAGATAAATGTAAAAAGCTTTCCTACATTGCCGTACTGGAGTTGATGATCATTATTGGGAATGGTGGTGAAAGAAATAAAAGCTTTGCTAAGTGCAAGCTGTATTCACACATAAAGAGCTGAAACACACTGCACCCATCCTTTCATACAGACATCTTTCTTCTTTTAGCCTCCATTTATTTGTGTACATAATGTGCATTCAATTTCATCTGTAACAGTGCATCTAATAAAGCCTCCTGTATGATATATGAAATTCTGTCAGTTATGTTAAGTACCAAACAAACCTGAAATGTTACTGCAAAACAAAACCAAAACAAAACAAAACAAAACAACCTAAGAATAACAACTCCCCAGGTGAATGCAATAATGCTGTTGGTTTAAATGTAACAGGGAGAAGAAAGATCCTTATGTGATCTCTGTCAGTCTGTTGTATCTGCTGTCTGCTGCACTACTCAGAGTAAACACATGTTGTCACAGTCATATTGCTGTTGCATGTTCAGATTAAAGCAGGTCATCAGTCCATTTCCCTTCTATATATATCATGGTATAAAAAGACATAAAAGGGTTGGATGAAGAAAATCATTAAAAAATGCTCTAAGTACCCAAAACAAGTTTACGTTTCTCTTAAATATTTGAGGTTTTGGCAAATACACTGCCAAGTCACATTTCCTAATGAGCCTTTTTTTTTTTTTCTCAGCAAGTCTGCCTCACTTGTATGCAGCCGTGCTTTAGAAATCAGTCTGAAGTCTTTGCTCAAAAAAAAATCAGAAAAAAAGAAAAAAAAAAAGGAAAATGAAGTTATATTTAAATTGAGAGCTAGTCAGAAGCAATTCCAGTTCCGCATCTCAAGTTATGAAACTTGAAAGTCACTGCAATATTTCTCATGTCTGAAGGCAGCAGTTGGTCTGGCCAAAGGGAGAGAGTATTTCTCTTTGAAGTACAGCCACTGTGTTCATTTAGAGTTTAGAAGCAGAGAGAGTGTTTTGAGGGAGGAATGGACAGTTCTGATTTACTGTGTTTTCAATAAACCTTACAAAAAATGCGTTTCAGAAAACATGCACCAAACCCAGAGCCACCAACTTTCAGTAAAACACATACTACCATATGAACATTAAGGAACACTAAACCTATGATTTTTATTTTTTTTTACTGTTGTTCTCTTTCCCTGTCCTATAAAAGAGGATTTCAATTGCTGTTTACAAAAGTTTCAGGCTCCCAAACAAAAACTATATTTATAAAGTAAACTGAATTATTAATGGATCAGAGGAATACATTGAATTCAAACCCTCACTGTCAACATATTGCAGTCTTCCTGGCAGGATTTCTTGGAATTAATGGGGAGAAGAGAGATGAAGATGAAGGGCAACCATCTTTGAACTGCAGCAGACGCAAAGGTTTGACCTGTCTGCAGTTCACCTAGTCAACGCTGCTGATGTGAGTAATACGAAAGTTGCTTTGCACTAATTTCATCTCAGCAAGCCCAGAAGCTGCAGGTGATCTGCTAACAACTATTTTTGCTTTCCATTAGATTTGCAAGTGTGATACAACTACCTAGAGTGTCTTGGAACCTCAACGGCCTGCTTAATGTCATAAAATTCTTGAATTGCCTTTGCCTTGGCGCTGAAGGAATCTTTTTGTTAATCTAATTGAAGCCTGAATCAGAACTCTGAGAAATAAGCCACCATAAAAAGACTCTTCTACTGCCCTGAGAAGCAGACAGTCAACAACTGCTTCCCTCTCAAACGCAAACGTGTCAGGTGTAGGCTGACAACAGAAAAAAGCTGTACTTGTCTGTGACCATGAAAGCTGGGTAACAACCTCAACTGCAATTCCATCCAGCATGATCTCCTTGGTAAAATGAACCCAAGAAGGCTTGACAGTTGGGATGGCTCTGGATTTTTTTTGCCCTCCACAAATTCAAGACACGCATTAGACTAGCCTTCATATTCAAAGGTTTAGAAGTTAAATGATCACCTTGCTGAAATATATGACATTTTCATAGAATCATAGAATAGTTAGGGTTGGAAAGGACCCCAAGATCATCTACTTCCAACCCCCCTACTATAAGCAGGGACACCTCACACTAAACCATGTCACCCAAGGCTTCATCCAACCTGGCCTTAAACACTGCCAGGCATGGAGCACTCACAACCTGCCTGGGCAACCCATTCCAGTGCCTCACCACCCTAAGAGGAAAGAATTTCTTCCTTAGATCCAATCTAAACCTCTCCTGTTTAAGTTTGAACCCATTACCCCTTGTCCTGTCACTACAGTCCCTAATGAAGAGTCCCTCCCCAGTATCCCTATAGCTCCCCTTCAGATACTGCAAGGCTGCTGTGAGGTCACCACGCAGCCTTCTCTTCCCCAGGCTGAACAGCCCAACTCTCTCAGCCTGTCTTAATATGGGAGATGCTCCAGCCGCTGATCATCCTCATGGCCCTTCTCTGCACTTGTTCCAACAGCTCCATGTCCTTTTTATGCTGAGGACACCAGAACTGCACACAATGCTCCAGGGGAGGTCTCATGAGAGCAGAGTAGAGGGGCAGGATCACCTCCTTCGACCTGCTGGTCACACTCCTTTTAATGCAGCCCAGGATACAGTTGGCTTTCTGGTCTGTGAGCACACACTGAAGCCGGCTCATGTTCATTTTCTCATTGACCACCACACCCAAGTCCTTCTCCGCAGGGCTGCTCTCAATCTCTTCTATGCCCAACCTGTAGCTGTGTCTGGGATTACTCCAACCCAGCTGTAGGACCTTGCAATTGGCATGGTTAAACTTCATGAGGTTGGCATCAGCCCACCTCACAAGCGTGTCAAGGTCCCTCTGGATGGCATTCCTTCCCTCCAGCGTATCCACCAACCCACACAGCTTGGTGTCATTGGCAAACTTACTGAGGATGCACTCAATCCCACTGCCCATGTCAGTGACAAAGATGTTAAACAAGACTGGTCCCAACACCGATCCCTGAGGGACACCATTCATCACTGGCCTCCAGCCAGACATTGAGCCATTGACCACAACTCTTTGCATGCGGCCACGCAGCCAGTTCTTTATCCACCGAGTGGTCCACCTATCAAATTGATGTCTCCCCAATTTAGACACAAGGATATCATGTGGGATAGTGTCGAACGCTTTGCACAAGTTCAGGTAGATGATGTCAACTGCTCTACCCCTCTCCATCAGTTCTGTAGCCAGATCATAGAAGGCCATCAAATTGATCAGGCAGGATTTCCCCCTAGTGAAGCCATGCTGGCTGCCACCAAGCACCTTGTTGCTTTTCATGTGCCTCAGCATGCCTTCCAGGAGAATCTGCTCCAAGATTTTGCCAGTCACGGAGGTGAGACTGGCTGGTCTGTAATTCCCCAGGAGTAAGACTGAAATTTCAGTAGGTATAGGCCAAAAACTAGCTAAACCCAGCTAAAGCAAAGGTCTCACCTCTTCTGTTTTCTCTCTGACTTGCAGAAAATACTGACATGATTGGAAATTATAGGGTTGAGAGTTTGCTAATTCTCACCATATATAAATCCTGCGAGGTTTCCTTGTCTGATCAAACTATCTGCATTTCTTCTTTAGAGGACAACACAGAACAGACTTTTCCAAATTCAACTTCCTGAGAGAAGATGGAGGAAAACAGAGATAATTCTTACCTTTTTTGGTCAATACAATTTTCTTCACTTCTCATACATATGATGTAAATGCATTTAACTTTTTTTACCAACACATCAATTAAGTCTCCTTCAGTGCAACCCTTCTTATCCCAAGATAACCTCCTCTTAAAATTACATATTAAAGGAATCCTTATAATAAGCCTAACCTTCAAGATATTTGTATATGAATTCTTGCCGTTCCAACTCTAGCACCCATGCAAAACATACATCACTTTGTCAAAGCTGGCAGGTGTGTTCCTGTTCTGTGTTTCTGCTCACCTCAATCACTATTTATCTCCATGAAGTGAAGCCAAATAGGGAAGATTTTCTACTTCTATTCTTTTTTGTGCCTTTCTATCTGCCTCCTCTTTAGTCTTCCTGCAGTTTAAGAGCAATATCTGGTCTTGCACTTAAACCTCACTTTCCTCAGCAGCTACTCCCAGCTATGAGCATCACCCCTTTTGGCTTCAGGCTGCACTCTCAGGTCTTGCAGGAAACCCAGCAAAGGTGGTATTTCACAGAGATGCGAGACCCAAGAGCTGCTCTCTGCACAGTTCTGGCAGTCTGGAACAAGGACTGCAATCTTCAGGAGAAGAGGCAGGTGTCTAAGTTATGCCTAAAGTAAGACACATGAACTTCTCTTTTTGCAATTAATCCACTTCTTGGCAGAATCCTTCCTGTGTGTGAGACAAAGCTTTCATCTCCCACAGAGTTTAGTCAGCTGTGACATTACGGGCACAGTCGCAGAGACAGAAGTGTCAAAAATGGAGCTGTAATCAAGTAATTGTGAGTGTGCCTGCTATTAAGGGAGAAAAAGTAATGAAACAATTTCCAGGATTAAGGATTCTAGATATGACCCATTAAGGGAAGAATCAATATACGGGATTTATGTTCCAGCTTCTTACTTCTTCTTAAAATACTACCACAATCACATATCTGCAAACAGCTGTGATGCAGAAGAAACAATGAATATTATGCAAACACATGAATTTCAAAATGGCAAATATAGTTAGCTGTGCTGTCATTGTTAAATGTCTACAAGAAGTTCTTACAAATAGTCAGAAGTGTGTCTTGCTCTCAACTCTTGTCACAGTTTATAAAAGCATGCTGTTCACAGGTGAAAATTTAAGAGAACACTCATAAAAATGGAATTGCAACATTTTCTCTGAAACAGACTGCCTTTCCTAAGGACAGCATTTATCAGCTATGTCTTGCAAACTGTTGCCCTGGGTAGCAGGGTTAAAAAAAAAAAATCCATGCCACTAGTATTCACAGGTTCTGAGAAAATACCAGGCAAAGTGTAAAGCATTAGTTTTCATCTCTTCCCACTGTAGTAACTCTCTGAGGAGAAATGATGTCAGTAATGGCTACAAGTGGGCAGCACTCATGGATCTTATCAGAATTTCTCCACACATGGAGGGGAACACAGGCAATACATCAACCTGAACACCCACCCTACTGTGTAAAAACAGCTGAGCCAGGCAATAGGAGCTTCTCCAAAGAAATTACACTTTCATCTCTGAACCATAAATTCACAAAACTACACTTTTTCTGTGGCTGTATATGAGGACAGACTAGAACACCCTTTTCATTGAGGCAGTAAGGAAAAGTGAATTATACCACAGGGCTCTTAAAGGGATCTTGAGGATGTCGGGCACTAGGAAACCAGGCATGCAAGTGCCATGCAACGCAAGCAAGTGCTGCCTAACATGTGGCAAAACAGTCTGGGTGGGGGAAAGTGTTTTGTCTGCTTTGTGCTTGCAGGCTAGCGTACAGCTACCTAGCAATGCAGAGATTACCTCTGACAGCAGTGATGGTACTTCCATTTTAGAACATGAATCCTGTATTCTGGAGACTACTAGCTGCTTTAGAACAGCTGTATGGGGGGTGGAGATACTAGTCACAAAAAAAACCCCAATAACACAACAACAAAAAAAAACCACAAAGAAAGAAACAAACAAAAAATCCCAGAAACAAAGTGACAACAACAACAAAAAAAAAACAAACAAAATTGAAACCAAAACAAAAAAAAAAGCGAAACACCACCAAAAAACATTTCAAGGGGTGTTTGTTGGTTTTTTTGGTTGTTTTTTTGTGGGTTGGTTTTGTTTTTTTTTTTAATTTACTTAACATTTGACAAACAAAATGATTGCCATAGCAACATATGTATTCTATTGAACAGATATCTGTGTAAGTACCACAGACATAAATGTGTAATTAGCCTATCCTGGTCTACACTGCTCTAAACCCAAATCAATACATTTTTACTACCTACTCTTTTTCTTCTAATTTTGGTGTTTATCAAACACTTTTTAGCACTACTTCTTTTGTTTGAACTCCCTTCTCTGCTGCACATTTCTTAGAAGCAGGGGACTTGAGACAATTATTTGCTACGGTCATATGAACTGACAGCATCCTTACATGGTATGTGCACATAATTGAATGGGGCCCTCCCTAACCAGTCTCAGTTTAGTAGTGAAAGGAAATATGAAAGCCACTGGAAGACCACTTTGAATATTTCTTCAGCCCACATCTTCATTCATTGTCTACCAGTACAACACAAGGCTAGAGAGCTGCCACAGTTCCCCATTTCAGTCTCATGCTCAGAGCTGACTGGGCTCAGAGCTCCTAGGTTCCCACACCAGCCCCCTCAATAAGGCCTCTCACCACCTTGAACATGTACCCATTTCTGTTACCAGAACAACAAACTCAGAAAAGTTTGACTGTCTGCCTTGATAGCTGTGCTATGTGTCTAGAGCACTTTGAAGTATGAATGTCTTTGCAAGAAATAAATGTAAGTCTCAAAACTGCAAAATTATCACAGCTCTAAGAGCCCCTCTTTCCACTTCTGTGCAGCTTTATTCTTCCAATTTTCATCACCACTAATTCTCCTCTGCTTGTGGCACAAGAAGACTACAAGATTATTTTTAAATATATGATTTGGATTAATAGAAAAGACACAGAATAAAAGCACCACCTCCTCTTGAGGAAAAAAAAAAAAAAAAAAACCCCCCCCCCCTTAGGAAAAAAAAAAAAAAAAAAACCCCCCCCCCCTTAGGAAAAAAAAAAAAAAAAAAACCCCCCCCCCCTTAGGAAAAAAAAAAAAAAAAAAACACCACCTCCCCTTGAAGAAAAAAAAAAAAAAAAAAGGACATTTTGTGACACTTGAAAATTCTTATTACTTTGCAAACGATGACAAAATGGGAAAAGCAGTGAAAAATATTTTAAAAGCAACCAAATAAACCTTGGGCACCTGAAATCTCCTACCTATTCCATAGACAGAAGAGAGCCTAAATGTACCTTGGAAATAAACTCTGAGTCTTCTTGAGGTTTACTTCTAATTAACATAATTTTCTTGCAGAATTATGTGGAAGTGCATTTGGAAAATGAACACATGACCATGGAGAACAGCCATGTTCAAAAGCAAAGTGCGCTCTGCCTGAAAGTCTGATAATGCTCTAAATTTTAGAGAGCAGAGGGAAATGGAGATACTTTCTTGGCACATCTATGAATTGGAAAATGAGAGTGACAGTTCCTAAAAGCTCTACAGCCAGCAGAGATAGTGTGATTTCAGTTATAATTAAAGCAAACAAAAGTATTTCTGGCATGGTAGATAAACTAAAAGAAAAAAGAAAGTATATAGCTTCTTGATTGGGGAAGAACTTGAGAATTTTTCAGCACCTTTTTCCTCAAAAAGCTGTGCAGATTTTTGAACAGAAGTCATGCAGATATTTGCAGTTTTTCTTTGTTAAAATTTTATGTAAATGCACAGAGAAATACATACCATTGCCACATCTGTTGACCCGAGTTTGGATGTTTCTGAAGATTATTTAGTTTATTTAAAGGAAAAACAATTAACCTAACCGATTAACAATTCACTGAAATATTTATCTGTCCTCACAATCGCTTTCTGTTCAAACAAGCACCACATTTTATAGAATCATAGAATAGTGATGGTTGGAAAGGACTTTAAGATCATCTAGTTCCAACCCCCCTGCTATGGACAGGGACCCCTCACACTAAACCATGCCACCCAAGGCTCTGTCCAACCTGGCCTTGAACACCACCACAGATGGAGCATCCATAGCTTCCCTGGGCAGCCCATTCCAGTGCCTCACCACCCTCACAGGAAAGAACTTTCTCCTTATAGCCAATCTAAACTTCCCTTGTTTAAGTTTTAACCCATTGCCCCTTGTCCTATCACTACAGTCCCAAAATGCTGGTGCTTCACTTAAACTACCTGACTTCGGTTATGTAAGCAATGTTAGTTGTTTTTATTTGTTTAGTCAGACCCATTTGGTTTATGGAGTACAACCAAGAAGAGTTTTAAAGACTCCTTTCTTTGTGAATCTCACTCCTGAAGGGGTTGGTAAGAAACAGTTTGGTAAGGATTAGTATGTTACAATTTCCATATAAGAGGAAGGTGTTTTGAATCCACAGGCTCAGTTTGACTACTTGATCACAGATCAAATTTCAGAGGATACTCTTATTAGTTGATATTCCAGATCAGACTTAGATTTAAGTTTTTAATTTTGTTAGTTTTTTATTTAGAGAAAAGGAAAAATGAAACTCATTATATTAAATCCAACTTACACTTTATTTACAGGTTCACTTTAAAAGGCTCTTGTTCCCATTAAATGTACATTTAAAACTGTTAGGACAAAATTTTAAGTGAAAGATTGGAACATAAGAGAAATTCATAGTCTTTTGTCTTGGTTTTTAATTCGCAAATCTTGACATTTCTTTTTACATTTTGCATATTTTTCTGACTGAATAAGCAATATCAGGGTGTGCCTGAATGACCATGCTCTTTGACAGCTTTATACAATCAGTATAAACATGGTTAAGATCTCTGTGGATCTAATTATTGTGTTTGATATGTAGGGTATGCATTACAGTACCTAATATTGTGAAAAGTACAATTCTGAATTATTTAATCGTTCTTTCTGTTTTCATCCCCTATTTGCCTGTTTCTGCATGCCTGGTCCTGCTCCTTTGATCCAGTTAGAAAAACGCTTTGTAAAACTGTACATGTGGACTCAGCGTTGGAAGCTGAAATATTCCCACACTTCAGATATCTCCCCCCTTCCTTCCTTCCTGCCAAACTGACTATATTCTCAATGGGGAGATTATTATGTGCATGAAAACAATACATTATTCCTCAATCAGGAATAAAATAAGAGCCTGCATAAAGTATTTTATTTATGTAATCATCAGCCTAGTAACTTACATAAAGAAGACAAGGGAAAAACACACTCTTGATGTAACCAATAAGCACATTTCAAATATCAGGGTCTATGTATGTTTGTTAGAGGTAAAAGAAAGTTAAATCATGTTGCCAACTACAGGAAGGGTCTTGGCAGCTTATCCTGTTTTGCAATAAAACAATGAAAATTAGCCCCAAAATATGGTGTAGGTTTCTCATTTATTCACTCCATGATTTATTCTGAACTGACCTTTAGCAGTAGTGAAGAGAGCTGTTGAAAAAGTCTTCCACCCTCAAACCTTATTCAAAGCCCAGGTTTGAGTTTTGAAAGGGTTTTATTTTAGCTCTGTGTACCATTAGTGACGTTGAACTTCAGAAAAACCTGAAATAAATCAGGTAGATGATAAAACTGGTGCTACCTACATAAACTACTTTCAGTTTAACTGCATAATAATATTTCTATTTCAGTAAAAAGGAGCTCTCAGGAAGCCTGACTGCAAAATCATGAAGATCTTAAGCTGAAAACTTCAGTACACCATATAATCTTCAAGTGAATGCAAATTCCTTATTTATGTAATGTATTCACTGACTTAACATTTTAAAAGAACGATAAACAAGAAACATGCAATTTTAATCTTACAGAAACAATTTAGGGAGCATGTTACACAGGTATGCAAAGGAGATTCTAGATCTTCATAGTATGCTCTCCTTAAATTCTTCCAACATATTTTTATTGGCCTTCTACACTTTCAGAGATAGAAGAACATTCAAAAGTAACAAGATCTTTCTGCTTCATCTGGAATACAGAAGTGAAAAGTGTGTTCTCCTTATTATGTAATCAGTTATAATAAACACATCCTGAGTAATAACTGAGGGGTGATATTAAAAAAAAAACCAACAAAAAGTCAAAATTCTGCAGGTGATTTCCTGAGTTCTGGTCCTCTACATTGGCCAAAAGAGCCCCCAGATGGCTTTACAGTGAGTCAGCTGCCCCAGCTGTAGTCTTCTTTACCAACTCTTATCTTCAGTTATGGTATCTATATCTCTAGATCTTATCTTTTTGCCAGAGTACTATGTAGAGTAGCTGGTTTAACTTATTTAATAGCAGCTTCACCCAAACCAAATACCAGAAACCAGCTCTAAAAAAACCTACTGCCAATTAGTTCAGTACAATAGTCTTTTTTCCTGCATTCACATAATCAGAAAGAGCTGAGAATTAGAATGAGTAGAAGATGAAGATGAAGACATCTTGAAGAGAAACAAAGATCATATTCTAGGACTTCACTGAAAGATTCTGCTTTTCTCACATGTCTCTAAACAATACAGATAATTTCCATGTTCTATGCCCAAGAGAAGAGGAAGAAAGTCACAAAGAAAATAGACCTTCAGTACTGAGAGAGCATTTTATATCATAAGCGTGTCATTCATAACAGTCAACACTGTTTGATTACTTCTACACATTACTTCATTTTAAGGTTATATTATCACTTCCAATGATTTCCATGAAGATTGGAACAGAAATCCCTCTTGTGCTGAGTTACTTTTATTTATGGATTTTGTAAGTAAAATCAATACAAAATATTGTCCTCTAGAACACTATATTTGCTACTCCAAAGCAAGTAAACAAAAGGCAAAACAAGCTCTGTGCATCAGTGCATTAAGAAGCTCCTACATTGTTAAAATTACTATGCCACTACAAATTTTAGTCACCATATATGGAACTACAGATGCCACAGTTAAGCAATAAGCAGGAAATGAAAAGGTGGAAAAAAACCCCACCATAGCCTGATCAATCCAAAGACCTAACGCACTTTGTAATAACACTTAATGAAGCCTGCAATTATGCCTAATAATACCTGAGAGAGGAGCAGGGGAATTAGGCAGGTGCACAATGTATTGCAGCCCTTTGTGGAGACAGTCTTTAAGGCAGCCCACCTGTGCAAGATGCACACTGACCCCAGTGATTAATCTTTGCCTTTTCAGAACAGGAAACAGTTTGGCCATGACACTGGACATCAGTACTGCTTCCAGTGCTCAGTCAAGGGTCTCTGCCCAGCACGCCTTTGCATGGCAAGTCATGGCCCAAGTTGCAGAAGCATAGCTAATGACACGCCTCAGCAGAGTAACAGTAACTGCTAGAGAAACGGAAATTTTACAGGTCACCCTTAACTTGAGCAAAAAGAGCTAAAGTCTAGTAGTAATTCAGAGGGGTCACAATAACATTCACTGCCTGCCAAGTAAGTTTTCACTGGTCACATCCACCCTAAATTTAAGCACCATGACATGCACTATCTTTCATGCACTACTACCCTTTCCCAGCAACTGATTCTTCTCACTTTATTCCAAAGCAGAGACTGGGTACAAACCAGCATAAGAGGATATCAGAGAAAGAGAACAGTTATCAAAGAGAACAAAAAAGTTATACCACAATCATGACACAAATACTCATAAACCACTTTGAAACTCATGATTGGAAGACTCTATGAAAAATCTTTATAAGTGATTAAATATTTGGAATAGAAGAGACTCCTCCTACTTCTATTCATATGTGTAAATGAATGTCTATTCTTATCCAAGATAAGACCTAGATGATAAGAAAATATTTAGATGATATGATTTAGAGCTAGGTGGCAGCTTTCAGTGTCTTACGGATATGGTGTTTCACTTCTGTTCTGCTAACAGGCAGAGCATGCCACAAATTGACCACATGCTAGCTGTATAATATGCAGTTTATTAAACAAGCACCCTAAAGCAAACGAGCACACTAAAGCAAACAAGCACACTAACATGAATCAGCTAGAGATCTCTCTATGTATAGTAAATAAGTACAATAAAGTGAATTAGAGAAATATAAAGAAAAGAGGAAAATTAGTAATGCATCAAATCATTACTGCATAGAGAGTAATGCAGTAATTTCTTCTTTAAGAATTAAGAAGAAACACATCACCAGTCAACAGTGGATCATCATCCAGGCCCACACTTCAAGCTTGAAAGCCCCACTGCAGTCAATGGCAGGAGTCTCAGGCGATTGGGAAAACTCCGATGCAGTGCATTCACCCATAGGTGAGGCTCCAGATTTGCCCATAAGAGGGTCCTGCTTTTATACCCTTAGAAAAACAACCATCTTTATGCCTGCTCTGTAATTGTTCATTCGTGGAGCCCTGCAGTTTCTCATGATCTCACTGCTGTCCACACTGAGAGCATTTGCCAGGCACCCTGGTGGGGGCCAAGTGTGAAGATCATAGAGCAGCTGCACGCCAGTGTTTTCCTGCCTCTTTCTGACAGTCATGATAAACATAAATATATATACTCTGCCAAATACACTTTGACAAACACAAAAAGATATATACATACTTTTCTATGTCTTTCAGTCATGATAGGAAATCAACTCTCATCCATTACAACTGTGTAAAGTTTGTTACTAAGCTTTGATTTTAAATTTATTTAATCTGCTTAGGTATCTTTGTCTATTTTCAATATACTGACTGAATTCAATTCACCCTTGTATAGTCTTTTTCATCCACTGCCAAAACTTGACACAGAGGAAAAAATCCTTAGTAGACTTCACACTGCTATTTGACAGTAGATTTAGAGTAGATGTTAGGAAGTACTTTACTGTGAGGGTGGTGAGGCACTGAAACAGATAACTCAGAGGAGCTGTGGCTGCCCCATCCCTGGTAGTGCTTGAGGCCAGGATGAATGCAGCTTTGAGCAACCTAGTCTAGTCAAAGGCATCCATGCCCATGGCAGGGGGGTTGGAATGAGGTCATCTTAAAGGTGCCTTCCAACCCATACCATTCTATGCTTCTATGATTTGTTACTTTTGACTTCTTTGAGCTACTGAATCCTTTACCTTGATTAACATGGTCAGGTTGAAAAGAACTGGATAATTTTCATTTGTCTGAAATTCTCTTTAAGTGAGAGGTTCTCTTGTATGTCAGTGATAACATCAGAATAGAGCAGGAATTCACTAGACCAGAATTCCAGAAGTCTGCTCACAGACTTTTCTTTGCTAACTCATGTTGATGGTGAACGGTTCTGGGTGACAAAAATTATAGATGCACAGTGCAGAGATGGGCAAGAGTGTTTTGTGTAGGTCTGGAAATAAATGAATGAGTCAGTTGAAAGCAGGAAACCGTCAGGAAGCTATACAGTTTGGAGATCAAAGGGATCAAATGCAATTAGACATAGAATATATCACATATATCACCCATTCCACCTACTTTATAATACAGAATTGTTCCACCTTCATTACAGTTCTTTTTTCCTTTGAATTATGTTCACTTTGGTTATGAATGTATTTGATGATCAGATTCTCCTATTTTTTTAAATTCTACTTTTTTTTCAAAAAAAAATTACTGGAACTGCTGGTTGTAAACTGCACTGTAGCTGCTGAGTAATAAGATTTAAAAAAACTCTGCCCCTGTCAAATGAATCCCCAATGCTTATTGATAAAACTTCTCTCCCAAAGTGAGTAGGATTTTTCCTCTACTCTGCTATTGGAAGATTGGCCCTGGACCCCACTGCTCTGGGGCTTAACATTTTTTACTTATTCTTCTACTTTGCAGTTTACATTCATTTATTTGTTTCCATGGCAAAATTTAGTAATATACAACACTTTTTTATTCCACCCATTTATAAAACAAACCAAGCATTTTTAGCTCTTCTTATGAGATAGCACATCAATCTCCCTGGATTTTTTCATTATTTACCTTTTCACATCTTGAGCAAAGATGAGCAAAATGGCTTAGAAAAAAGAAAAATTAATAATGCAATGTATAAAATATGCAGTGGAGACTGTCAGGAGAAAGACACATCGACACAACTAACCCTTTCTTTCAGGATCTTGACTATTACTTCTGCACCATGCTGTGCAAGGCCACACCAACTGACTTGCAAATCTTTGTGCCATTATGATTTAGTGCAGATGAGTGCAAGGAGCTTAGGGTAATCCATCTCTTTACACCTTTCTTAAGATACTTTTATATAATTTTCTATTAATTCTGGATAAAGACTAATTTAACTTTTTCTATGATTGTTATCAGAACAAACTGCCTCCAGCACAGTGCTGTCATTTAATATGCTGCTCAAAAGCAATGCAAGGGAAATGTTAATCAAGACAACTGTGTTGTTCTAATGTATGCAGAAAACTAGCTGGCAAGGCATTTTATTCTAAAATATTAGAATATTAAGGATAACACTTTTTAACACATGATGGTACTTCAAAAAAAACCAACTTCTCAGTGAACTGTTTTTCCTTTAGCATATGGGAATTTATACCTTGTAGGGATAACACAGAAAATAAATTATAATGTAAGTAAATAAGGAACATGTCAGAAACACAGATCTCTCAGAATCTATTGAAGTGTGGTTTATGTATTTTCCTCAGTCAACAACAACAAAATAATTATTTATAAACTATTTAAAAATATACGGAGGATTAATGTGTCATTTCCAATAGTTTTCCTTTATTTTGGTGGTAATATCTAACACAAAATAGGTAAGCACAATGAAGTCTGATCAGGATGAGACTAGTATGTGCTTTCCATGATGGTTCACAATTGAAGACAAGGCAACTAAACATCTAGTTTCACTAAGATCATCCATAGACATCTCTTTTAAACAATCATGCTTTTAAACAATCCCTTTTAACATATTTTTTTCCACAGTTTGACTGAATAACTATATGGAGTGCTACCTATTTATGTCCAGCAATACTTTCAAGAAATATTTTCAGTTTAGAGCAATAAAGCTGCAAATACAATAGAGATGAAACTCGATACTCATTTGTGAAGTAAATTACATCACCAATTTACTCAATAGCTCTTTAATCAATGTTGGGAACCAATTAACACTCATTATTCTTGATGAATTGTAAAAGCACACGACCATATATCACTCAGTGATCATAACATTTTATACTAATTTAATATACTATCATACATATAATCTCAAGGTTAAAAAAGAAAAAAAATATAAAAAATGTCTCAAACATTTCTGAAAGAGACATAGCTCATGAACAGACCTTCATTTCATCATTTAAGATAAGTGAATGTACAGAGTGCTAGATATGCTAGCCACTATTGGTAATACTTATCCATTTGTAGTAGTTTATTAGATATAAAAAAGTGGAAATGAGGAATAAATTTAGCTGCCAAAATTTGTCACCTACTGTATTAATTTTTTATTCTGCTTATTATTTAAACTCATTTCTACATATGGGAACTTTTTGTAGTCTCAGATTCTTTCAATAACCATCACGATGGAGGCATTGTATAGGACTTTGAACAAACTGAGCTGACCTTGTAGCTCATGCCATTTAGCTGCACTTGGCAAGAACAAGACCACCTGCCCAGTTCATCAGAAAATATATCCAATCTCAATCATAAAACACCTCTGAGCCTGAGATACAACCCACAAAATGAGCAAAGATGATCTGGAATCAGGTATCTTCTCACATTTAATCACTTCCTAAGCTCCAGTCTCACAGTGCAACCAAGCTAGAATCATAGAATAGTTATAAGAAATTGCAGAGACTATTTTTTCTGGAACATACTTACCTCATATTTACCAAGATTGACTGATTTATCTATAAAGCCATCAAATGTAAGACAACTAATAAGGCCAGTAGATATTACTAATTGTGAGAAGAGGTAAACTAATAAAGTAGACAGAATATGGATTAAGTAAGGATTTTTTGAGACCACAAAAAAATATTTTAAAAAGGGAAGTTTCTCTCTTGGGGAAAGACAAAGAAATAGAAAATGAAGGGAGTAAGATAGTGCATAATTATATTTGGGAGGGCATGGGGTTAAGAAAGATAAAGTCTCATGAACACTGGACAAGGCAGAGGAAAGACAGCCGAGAAAAGCCAGAAGCAAAAAAGGAAAAAAGAAGAAGGGGTAAGATTTCTCAAACAGCTTGGTTTTAAAAGGTTCTGATTATGGAAGCATATAAAGAAAACACAGTAGGAATTTGGGAATGCTCCCTGGCAGGACAACAAATTACTAGGATAAATGCAAACACCTGGAAGTTTAAAACTATTTAGATATATAGTAAAAAGAAGTTAAGAATAACATATCACTGGATATCAGTAATAATGCATTCTATTCCTAATTGTGACCCTGGCTGGTTCTGTGTTTCTTGCCGTTCATTCGCCTGGCTGGTTCTGTGTTTCTCCCCATTCATTTGCTTGTCACATTAACAGAAAGTTCTAAAATCCTATTTCACTGTAAGGTTGGAAAAATTACTGGAACACTAATATAAGCAAAGACCAAAATAGACAGCTTTTCCTGAATATTCAGAACAGTTAATGTGGTTGTTCTATTTTTGGAATACTATGCAAATAGAACATAAATTGGGATGAGCTACAATAACTTTAATATCAAGCTCAGATTTAGATTTTTTAGTTTCCTACCACTGCATACTGTATGATGATTTTAACTTCATCTGAGATACTGAAAAAAGAAATTATGGGATTGCCAAAGCAGATGCTGCTGTAATGAGTACTGCAGCTGAGACTCACAGTGAAATTCCACTCTTGAGAAATATTATTAATAAAAATTTCTTTTCTCAGCTTGATAGTCTGAGCTTTTGGAGAGTTCTAGTTTTTTACACGTCTCAGGATGTTGCAAATCAAACTTTGACTTATTTGATATATTTTTATTTTATGTGTCTATATATTAGATTAATTGGTTTCAACCTTCCTATGTGGAAGTCTTATCAACCATCCATTCCAAATGCTCTTGATCTTTTAACAAACTGAATAATTAGGCGGAAAAATGCATCATGAAGTAGACCAGCAGTTAATCATGTAAGTGCCCAACCGAGGGTTTTTTAACATTAAAAAAATAATATAGATATATTGATAAAATAGAACTTTCCTGCATCATTTCAAGCATAAAATATTTAAGTCTATAAATATATGACATATTCCAATTTAAAAACATCTTTGCAGGACTCTTAAGAGGTATGATTCATGAACTGTTTCATGTCACTTGGGTGTCTCCAAATGAAAGCTACTATGCAGAGTATTTCTATGATTAGAGAAATACCTTTTTTCATATTGAAACTTCAGAACCTTAAGTACAGCATTACAGGCTCACACGTGGGTTGAGACTGACACACATGGAAAAAAGAATCATCACTTTAAAAATAAGACTGATCCAAGTTCTCTAACATTCATACAAAAGCCTTATTTAACTTAAAAGATACAAGATTAGGTTAAGGAAAAAAATAATAAAGAAATAGCCATACACCCCCTACCAAAACGGTAGTTTGCTAACTAGTTTGCTAACTAAACTTCATTTTGCTAACTTCAGTCTAACTACAGTATATTTAAATTATTTTAAGAAAGTTCTTCAACCGTAATGGTAGCCTGAGACTTTCTGGTACAATGTCAGGTTAAGATAGCACAACATCTTCATAAAAATCATTACAGAATCATGTATTCAACTAGGTTGGAAAAGCCCTTTAAGATAAGTCCGACCATTACCCCAGGACTGCCAAGTCCACTACTAAACCATGTCACTAACAGACTCATCAACACAGTTTTTGACCACTTCCAGGGATGGTGATTCCACCACTTCTCTGGGCAGCCTGATCACCCTTTTGATGAAGAAATGTTTCCTAATATCCAACCTAAACCTCCCCTCGTGCAGCTTGAGGCTGTTACCTCTTGTCCTATCACTCGTTACTTGGGAAAACAGACCAACCCCCACCTCAGTAAAACCTCCTTTCAGGTTTTTGAAGAAAATACTCTTCAACTTTGACCAAGGTTCACAGATACCACTATATGACAAATATAAACCTCATAAGAAAGTGTAAAGCCTATACAGTACATTATTTACACAATCTATTATCTGAAAGAAGCCTCCAAAAAAAGGTTACAGCAGCATCAATGATCAGGCCTTAACCTCAATGACATTTTGATGAGATAAAAGTACATTTAACATCATATCCTTTAAAATCTTCATTATACTGCTGTACCAAAACTTTCATTACTGTCAGGGCTGCTGACTCTCTAAGACACCTTGAGACAAAAAATAAAGTAGCACTGGCTACTACAAACAGTGCATCAGGGCCAAGTGAGTTGCACCCAAAATGCTACCGAAAATAAAGAAGATGACAGTGAGCTGTTAGTAGAGTCCCTAAGGAGAGAGAACACCATGGGGAGCAAGATGCTTAATGCTCACAGAGGCACAAACAACCTGCAGACCTAAAGACTGACTTACAGCACAGATAAGACTCTGAAAACATTGATAAGTCTATCCCCTACAAGATCCTGCTGAAAATCCTGGTGGCACACTGTGCCTTATTCATTGTCCACGTAGCTGATACTGTCACAATATGTCTATGACTTCACTGGGTTTGTGCAATGGGTAAACAAAAACTGATCCAGAAGTCCATTTTAAAGTTAATGGGAAATGTTCCACTGACTTTAATGGCATTTTCATCAAGTTCAGAAGTGATAGGCACTTTAGGTGTCTGCAAGATAAAGGCTGCTACCTAAATAAAGTTAATGATATTGCCTGCACAGTGAAAGACTGTGGAAGAAAATTAAATTCTGATGCAGTTCTGTTCTTTACTGTGTTCTTTATTGTGAGTGAGGGTGGTGAGGCACTGGAACAGGTTGCCCAAGGAAGTTGTGAATGCTCCATCCCTGGCAGTGTTCAAGACCAGGCTGGACAGAGTATTGGGCTACATGGTTTAGGGAGAGGCGCCCCTGCCTGGATGATCTTAAGGTCCTTTCTAAATTCTATGATTTGCACTGGTTCTTTGAAATGTGACAAGCAGCAGAACACTCTCCAGTTTCAAGATCATTTTTGTGCAGACATTTAGGAACAGCAAATGGCCTCTGTAGGACAGCTTTCAAACACGTTTGCACATGTCCTTGACAATTTGCCATTGTTACAAGTTGTCCTTACCACAGACACTGACATTTGAACTTGCCTTTGAAGTGACTAATTTGATCCAAAAAGGTGTTTCAAAAAAAAAAAAAAAAACAAAACAAAACAAAACACCAGTATATTTCAACATATTTGTTTCTTTTCTTCTTCTTCTGAAAATAAACAAACCCCCACCCCTCCCACCCCTCCCCAAGCAATATGACTGGATGCACAATACAAGAAGTTTCTCCTTCAAGACTAAACCCACTTATTAAAATGTTACAGTTACACTTTCATTTTTTGCATTAAGATTCTTCTGATCAGGAACTTGTAATTTAAAATGAAAAAGCAGCTGCAAGTCTTACCCACTGCTGTGATCTTTTTTTTTTTTGTTTAAGTCACTAATTTTTTTCCCAACTTGTCTATTTTAAGCAAAACTTAATTATTATTCAATGTGTGCTGCTTCTAGAATTATACAGAATAACTGAAAAAGCAGATTTTTTTTTTTTTCCCCTTTCACATTTTAGAATAGCTTCTAGATCTGGCCAGCTTGTTTGACTATTTCATCATAAGAAGTAATTGTGAACAATTCAGTCAGAGCTTTGTTTTTTCCTATACCCGATTTTCTTCATTTTGCAGAGCACAAACATTTCAGAAATTCTTCCAACAAAATCTGATTGCTTTAGTTAGAACTGTATCCATTGATGTATCTGGCGAGGCAGAGGATAAGATTTCTCATATACACAGAGGTATAAAAAGATGTGGAGATTAAGAATATAAATGAATACAAAAGAAAAGGATGAATAAAACTATTGAGAATAGTTTAAGGAATATTTATGTATTATTTGGCCCTTAATAAAACTAGGTATTTTGGTAGACATTTGATACTTTCTTTCTTGGGAACTGTTCCAAATTATAAATTTTTATTTCTTTTTTTTAGTATCAGGAATCTTTATCTCAGGGGGGAATACTGCTGACATGATAATACTGACACACATAGCCACCCAGGCTAAATGGATCTTAGGAACTCATTAGTCCAACTATCTCCACAAAGCAGAATCAACACCAAATCAAGACTAGATGGCCTGGGGTTTTGTCCTGAAAGCGCACAGCTTCTCTGGGCAAAGTTTAATTATGCTTGATTGCATTTAACAAATGAAATAAGATAGGTATATAATGTTTGGCTGTTACAGTTTCAGGATAGTGTCACTGAGAGACTTCAGTCAAAACATATGACAACACTGAAAATTATATATTTTTTTTACATGCTTCTACTTTTCTATATTGTTATTTACATTCTAGATTATTTTAGAATAAATATTTTAACTTATATTTATTTAAATATAGGCAAGTATAAATGTGAAAACAAGCACAGCTCCTCTACACAGATTTGGTTTAGCTTTTTGAAAGATATTAACCCCTCCTCCAATATCTCTACTATTAATGTGCCTCCAATCAATGTTGTGGAATAACTCTGCCTCTTAACTTCTATTTTAAACACTATTTTTAACAGAAAATACTTTGACAGATAAAAGCTTTGGGCTTCTAGACTGCTTAAGCATTCTATTTCATATATCAAATGCATCTGAGAAGATTTCTTTAATAAATGTTGTTGCATTTAGAAAAGAACAGAAACTCATTAAGTTATCCCTAGTTTGTAAATCTAATTCATAACACTGCAGCCAAAGGAAGATGTTAATTCTTTCTGGTATAAAATTCATGACCACTAACAACATATACTCGCTTGGCTGCAAGACTAAAATCCTGAATGCACGATCAATGACTATTTTAAGTGACCATCTGGGATTACATTCATCAATACTAATGGTATCTTATTTGAAAGTTTAATGAGAAAGATATAATGCATATCACATTTCTCAGTAAGACACATTATTATTGAATTTCAGATAGAAGTTATTATGAAAAATGAAATAAAAGCAAAGAAAAACCGCATTGTTTAAAATGGATTTTCTAAGTGCATTGAACACATGAACTGGACTGTAGGCATTTCTTAAGATGGTTGTCCTTTAAGAAATTCAATCTTGCTTATTTTCAGTACGTATGTAAAGAGTATGTCTAAGTTAGATCTCAAACAAGTCATTACAGAACATGCTGATATCTATATCATAAAAACCATAAGTGGTGTTTTCAGTAAAATATTTCAACATAATGGGTCAGTCAGATCCATGAAGTGATTTTGCTCCTCGGAAGTCACTTATTCACTGTATTTGATGTGAGCCAGCTCTTGCATCTGAGAAATCAGTAAGTTTAACAGTTGAACTAACAGTGAGTGATTCATGTTCAGGGTAAAATGCGTCAAAACTCAGATGCATAAAATATCCTTTTAGAACATATTCTCCATGTAGCAAGGAAGGGAATTATTATTTCTTAGGAGCACAGAACAAAGTTCTTAAAACAGATGCGTGTATCAGATGACTCTAGCTGTCTGTGGTGAACTCTGACAGGTCTTAATCCAAACTAAAGCTCTTTTCAGCTTTCCCATCCTCTGACAGCTAACTAGTACAGTCTCCAATTAGGATTCCTAACAGTTCTTGCCCTGTTGTTTATTCAGGTTGTCCTTTTTTTTCATTAAAAAAAAAAAAAAAATAAACCAAACCAAACCCAAAACCGAAACCAAACCAAACAATGAAACAAAACCTTGGGTTTGGTTTTGGGTTGTTTTATTATTTTTTCTTTCAGCATGGCTGAGGAAGACTTATTCACACAGATTTTTGATAAAAATATCACTAGAATCTCATTTTTTAAAGAAATGCATACAGTACAATACAAATGTAAAACTAGATTTCATTTGTAAACTATTTCTGATAACATCATTCTGATAACATCAGACTGTATCAAGAGAGAAGTGGAATATAAAAACCCTCCACCTTTTAAACACAGATCTTTTTTATCTACAGGCTGCAATGGACAAACTTTTCACTTACAATGGATATATTTGGGACATTTCTGTGTATTATCAATGCACAAAAGAGAAATAAGGGGGGGATGTGATAGGGTTGATAGTTTCACAGTGGAAGCCAAAACTTACACTATATAAAATAAATTGTTCATAGATTTAGAGAGCTGATGACAAATAGTGTAATATTGCCTATCTATATAATATTAGCACACAGAGATTCCAGTCCCCATGGATTATTATGTGATGTTGGAATACAACCATGTGAAAATCAAAGTTATATTAAGACTGAGTCTCTAAATTGCTGGATCATCTAAACACAGCTGGACACTAGCAAAGTCTTCCTGAAATAACACTATTCATACTTGATAAGAATGACAATATGTTGAAAATAAATACTTTTCTGTCAATAAACATTTTCTTTGGAAAGCTGAATGCCCTAGAATCCATTTTTACTGAACAATAGCAAAGCACAATGTTCTTTTGTCAATACTGTTTTTGAATGAGAAGCTGAAAGCATGAATTGTGATTTTTTCAACTGGCAATTCTGAATGAGAAAAAGAGCCATCTTCTGCCTAAGTTAGAATTACTTATTTTGTTTACGTATAAAACTTGAGATTGAACAACAATCCTGCAAGTACAAATGAAACACAGAAAACCAGTCAGTCTCACCTCTATGCCTCCATGCCTTGCAAAATCTTGGACCAGATTCTCCTGGAAGGCATGCTAAGGCACATGAAAAACAACAAGGTGCTTGGGGACAGCCACCATGGCTTCACTAAGGGGAAACCCTCACTGACCAATTTGGTGGCCTTCTATGATAGGGCTAGGGAACTGACGGAGAGGGGTAGAGCAGTTGACATCATCTACCTGGACTTGTGCAAAGCGTTTAACACTGTCCAGCATGATATCCTTGTCTCTAAATTGGAGAGACATCAATTTGATAGAGGGGCCACTCGGTGGATAAAGAACTGGCTGGATGGCTGTACACAAAGAGTTGTGGTCAATGGCTCAATGTCTGGCTGGAGGCCAGTGACGAGTGGTGTCCCTCAGGGATCGGTGTTGGGACCGGTCTTGTTCAACACCTTTGTCGCTGACATGGACAGTGGGATTGAGTGCACCCTCAGCAAGTTTGCTGATGACACCAAGCTGTGTGGTTCAGTGGATACGCTGGAGGGAAGGAATGCCATCCAGAGGGACCTTGACATGTCTGTCAGGTGGACTGATGCCAGCCTCATGAAGTTTAACCATGCCAAGTGCAAGGTCCTACAGCTGGGTTGGAGCAATCCCAGGCACAGCTACAGGTTGGGCAGAGAAGAGATTCAGAGCAGCCCCGTGGATGTCGGTTGATGAGAAAATGAATATGAGCCGGCTTCAGTGTGCGCTCGCAGCCCAGAAAGGAAACCATAATGTGGGCTACATCAAAAGGAGTGTGACCAGCAGGTCGAAGGAGGTGATTCTGCCCCTCTACTCTGCTTTTATGAGACCTCACCTGGAGTATTGTGTGCAGTTCTGGTGTCCTCAACATAAAAAGGACATGGAAGTGTTGGAATAAGTCCAGAGGAGGCCACGAGGATGATCAGGGGACTGGAGTATCTCCCGTATGAAGACAGGCTGAGAAAGTTGAGACTGTTTAGCCTGAAGTCTGTGTGGAGACCTCATAGCAGCCTTCTAGTATCTGAAGGGGGCCTATAGGGATGCTGGGGTAGGACTCTTCATTAGGGACTGTAGTGACAGGACAAGGGTAACGGGTTCAAATTTAAACAGAGGAAGTTTAGATTGGATTACTGTTAGGGTGGTGATGCACTGGAATGGGTTGCCCAAGGAAGTTGTGCCTGCTCCATTCCTGGAGGTGTTTCAAGGCCCGGTTGGACAGAGCCTTGGGTGACATGGTTTAATGACAGGTGTCAGAACTAGATGATCTTAAGGTCCTTTCCAACCCTAACTATTCTATGATTCTATATGAACACTCACTCCTATGGTATAATTCATGACAGCACACAGTATCATCAAATTCATTTAGCTAGATTTTACTACAAAGAACATTATCTCCTCAGGCAAAGACCTTGTCGTTTTATACCTTTAAAATGCCTCGCATACCTGTGGAACTATATAAAATATAGTGAAATATATGTAGTAGATGAGTAACATGCCAAGATCACCTACAGCCTAGCTATTATGTTAACAAATTCTAATCTGTCCAGCTATACTTTCAACTCAAACAGCAGCATTTAAAATTAGAAAATTTGAGCAGCCCACTTCCACTAATTGCTCAATATCTGACTTTTCTGAATACCTAATTGTGTTATACTTAAAAGAGGAACAAAATATATCACAGAAATATTTTCAAAGAAATAACTTTCAATTTTGGGGGTTGATCTGACTTTTTTGTCACTGCCCTGAAACTGATAAAAAAATAGTCATTTTTGTTCTTAACAAAAGATAAAGATAAATGGGGGAGTCATGTCTGGATCATATTTCTATTTATGATCTCATAAGTTTTAGAGTATGCATATGCATGATTTGCTTCTGGACTTATCTCGAAATTAACAAATTAAAGATGAAAGATCATTCTGAGGACCTAAGGAAATACACTCGAAAAACAGGTTTATCTAAGGAAGGATGCATTTCTGGAGGAAAAGATTTGATAGTATGAATTTTATATCAGATCTTTACTTCATATACAGCACTAGATAAAATGTTGTCCAGATCAGTGCTGGTTTAAGAAGTCTTAAGATATCCAGAATAAAACTTATTTTTATTTCACATGGACTCCAGGAATAACTCGCAAGGCATAACTTTTTTCTGATAGACACTGACGTTCCCCAGTGGTAAAGAATTTCTTAGACACTCAGTGCTCACTGCACTGCAAATTGCAAATTCACTGCCCCATTCTTTACCATTAAGAGCAGAGTGTCTAATTTCCATTTTCTAATCAAAAGTATATATCAGGTTCTGGTAGTTGTGAATGCCACCACCAGCAGAGTGAGAAAAATTTTAAGCAACATTTTAACACTGTCCTTATTAAAAGCAATAGTGAAATACCCTTTCCTCTGGAAAGCTCAACTGGCTTAGATGCTCTGCCTCTCAGAGTTTCATATTCTTTACTCATACCCTTGAAAATCTTCAAAGGAAAATCAAAAAGATGTAGAACTGCAAAACTGATCCCTCTCTTCATACAATACCTACAATGGTTTCCCTGCTGCTGTGTTCACACTGTCCCAGAAGAATCAGGATGGCAGGACATTCAGCAAGAATATGTGCTCATTTCTCAAATTAGTTCCTACTTACTGATCTGCTGCCTTGCAAAATGAGACTTTTTCAGTAATGCCAACCAAATTATGGTGAGTGACAGAAAGAAAGTCTGAACTACACACAGTTGATCCAAAAAGTTTTGGCAAAGTAAAAAAACTTGGAGAACTGATGAAAGCATTTAGGAAGTGGGGAGAACTATGGAGTACTGCAGCAAAGAACACACAGAAAGTGCCAGTGAAATTGCCACAGCCTTTTGTCGAAAAATAAAAAGCCAGACAGATGGAGGGAATCTGTTGTCCAGAAATCAATTTACAACACTTTGAATTCCTTAGCAAAGGAATTTTCTTCCATATGAGTTTTACAGAGCTATAGCAAAACAGCTGCCATGCCACATGAAATGGCTTTGTTCGTTCTATTAAGCATGATTTAAATATTCATTTAATTATTACTTTTGTATTCAAAGATGGCTTATTTTCATGCAGATTTATGTCCTGTTATGCACAAGTACATTCTTAATTGTGCTGAAAGAACTGCAAATTTAATTAAAGTGTGCCATTCCAAGCATAAGATAGATTAAAGAAAATGCTGACAACAGTAAAATAAATATTCAACTATTTAACTCAACATTTATTTTTAATCCAAACATCAAAATAACCTCATTTCTAATTACAATTTTATGAGAAAATGTTTTTAAGAAGCATTTGTCTATTTTTCGCCAATCTGTTCAGCTGAAACATACTAGTTTATTTATAAAACCGATTAATAAATCCATTCCAGCTGTATGACTGTCTGTTACAAAGAACACAGATTAATGTTGGTAAACAACTATTATAATTATAAAACCTCAAAGTCATGACTGCAGAACTCCCATCAAATGTATTACAGTGCAATTATATACCTAAACAGTAACAAATTAAAAAAAAAAAAAAAGGGGGAAAAAAAAAGAATTAAGGTCCAAGGTTCTGTGACAATTTATAGAAGATGGTGAGATCAATTAAATGCTTACAGTAAGTTACTTGCAGTTCTTGAACTGGGTATTGTTGAACACTCAATCATGCATTGTAATGCGTGAAAATAGGCAGATCCTTAGTTTCATAAAAAGTTACACTCAAATGAACAAATCTGGCCTCATTCTACTGAAATTGATTTTGAAAATCTGCAATTAAATTTGCTTTTTAATATTAACTTTCACTTTTTAGGAAACAAATTTAATAACTTATAGCTAACAGCAGGGGGGAGGAGTAAGGAATACAGGTGGATTTTCTCTCATCCAGACACAATAAATCTGTCTCTGACTGAGAGGAAAAAAAAAAAAAGTAAATAAGAATATAGTGAACACTATCTTAACCCTTCAAGTTATTTGGAAGCACAAGTCATGCAGAAATAAAGATGTTTTCCAAAGCACTACATACCTTTTCCCCAACAGCTCTTGAGAGAAGAGAAGTGCTTCACCAGCCTAACAAATATCCCAAGAATCAGTAAATTTGGAGGGAAAAAATGCTTTTTACTATATATTCACAGTAATATACCTTTGTAACTTCTGAAAAAAATCAGCTTAAACTCTTTTTGGTTTTGTTTTTTTTTTTTTTTTTTCCCCTCCCCCCCTAAACCACGCATTC
>NDXB01022589.1:127634-153886 GCA_002631895.1 Agapornis roseicollis
TTTTTTTTTTTTTTTTTAACTTCTTAAGCATCCTGTTCTATTTAGCCTAATCCCTCTACTAAACTAATGAATTCAACAGGGGTTTAAGGTACAGAAATCAGAAGTCACAAACTCATATAATCAGATTTACTAGTTAACCTAGTAACTCAGGCTACTAGATAGTATAATTAGGCTCAAGCTATCCAGAGACAACAAAAGGAAAAAAATAGTTTTGAACTGAAACTGCATTAGTGTGATGCAAGAGCATGACAATATCAGAAGTTAGAAGATGAAACTGCAGCCTTGAGTAAAAAAGAGAAAAAAAAACAACAAACAACAAGAAAAAAAAACAACTAGGAACTTCCTTTTTTACTTACAAAGCATTCAGAACAGATTTCTACTGTGCTTAAACTAACTACTATGAGTTAACCACCTTTAAGCAGAGACTGTGTTAACGTTGATCTATGGTTATGTTCCCTTTTCTCGGCACACTGAAAACAATTTTAGGTGTGAAATTTCCCTGCTTTCTACCAGTTTATTAATTATTCCCCCACTATCTCAGCAATATATAACGCAGGCAGCTTTCCAAATTCATTTTCAGGGGTGTGGTGCTTGTTATTTCATGCATTTAGTAAGAATCTTTGGTCACTGATTATGCCACCACAAAAGTAATGATGCACTTAATGCATACACCTGAGTACCTCAGCTGCAACCTACTGGCAGTTTGAGGCAACACCAGCAAGAGATACTTACATATTCTATAGTATAGAGTCTTGTGGGTTTGGGATTTAAAATCATTTAAATCCTACTGAATATGACCTTGCTCATTCAGCTTGCGTTTGCCTGCAAAATTTGGTTTGCCTCCTGAAGTGCCTCAGACACATGGTGTAAAAACAATGACAACAAACTATAATCCTCTGTAGACCAAAAGATTATAGCTTACCAAACAGATTTGCCAAAACCATTCCTGGCAACAAAACAGGTAATGTTTTGGCAAATATTTTTACTTTTGCTGTTGTAATGGCATTATTCTTGTTAAAAGGCGAGTAAAGCTGTTTCATAATTTTTAATGTTTCACACAAGAAAGTTAAAAACAGACCAGCAGAAATTATGCATTTGTTGCCAGCTGATTGCAATGCTAGTTTCTTTAAATTATCTTTAAATAGAGATAAATATTTATCTATGAATATAATATATATATATTTAAGAACATGTTTTTGAGTTGTAAAGAAAGTATTGGTAAAATATCATATTGAAAACACTGGAAATGAAAAAAACCTCGGGTATCTTGTTATCAAAAATATGGAGGATGGTTGTTCTGCTGTCATGTCTGCATATCTGTAACTTTTTAAGCTTCTTGGTTTGTCAGGTGCTAGTTAGCCTTCATTTAGGAAAACCGCCATAAATGCTGCCCCTTATGACTATGACACTTTGCTTGATCTCTAAGAAATGTAGCTCTGGACAACAAAGCTCTGAAACAGGGAGAAATGCAGCTGGCTAATTAGGCACAGTCCCTGGATGCAGAAGCAGGGCTAGTTTCCCCCTGCATCACTGCACAACATCAGCTAGTTAGGAGACTGAGGGTAATTCAACACAGTGCTGCACTGTGCATTCCACATATATCCTTACCCCCTTTCTGAACCACAACCGATGAAAGGGAGAAGAAATAAGGGAAGGTAATTTCTCTAATTTTTGTCAGTTCTACCTAGCCACATCAAGATTTAACAGCCTTATAAAAACTACTAGGTCTAGGGCAAACAGAAAACACTTTGAGTAGGTAAATTGCTGGAATCCCTATATTACTGACATTTCACAATGCTGCATAATTTTAAGAAAAAAAAAAAAAACCAAACAAACAAAAACAAAACAAAGCTTTTTAATTACCCATACATTATCTTCCCTTCTTAATTCAGCAATTGGTTGTCCATTTTTCCAACATTGCTGAATCTGTCATGAGTTCACTGACAGGGATGCATGATGCGATGATCCCATGGACAAGCAGTGACTACTAGTCTCACTTTCACCACAGATTCAAATGATAAAAGCCTAATGGAAGCAAAAAGACACAGTGCCTCTAAACAGTCTTTCACCCTTCAGCTTTCCAGCTTCCTTCTCTCATCCACATTCCAAATTTGGAACATATTTTGGCACAGAAAGAAAAATGAGAACAGCTTGAGACAGTAAAGAGTGAAACCAAAAGAAAAAATGGTTCTGCAACAAATAAATACAAGGGACATCCCATCACCACTACCACCCACATGCAACTGGCTTTTCTTCCCCTTTCCATATGGATAATTAAAATGGAAAACAAATTTCCAATGAATTATATTCCCACATTTGATTGACATTTCTAATGTCAATATTTTGCATTGATGACTTTTTTTAAAAAAAAAAGTTTGTGTTTTATGTGTGTTTTACTCGTAACAAAAATGCTTGTTATGACTGTGTTTAAGAGAAGTTTTAGGCTAGGTTCTGCAAGGGACCTTCAGTATAACCTCACTTTTGTTTCTTCAGCTTTCTTACAGCCTAGTTCTGAGCTATTGATGTACTTCATCTTTGCGCTACTCTTTCACGTACTATAAAATGTTAGTTTTCCTGTTTTTATGGATTTTAACTACTACAACTTTTAAATCAATGACTTATTAATGGTCTTTCAAAAATATGTTATGCAGCAGACAGAAGTTACCTATAACATAATCCAGAACAGAGCTGTAAGAATGTAGCTTTAACATCTGTCAAACACTTTACAGTACTCTTTTGTCATCCTTTCAGTTGGACAGTTTTAAGCTAAATAATGCACCACAGTTAAAACCAATTAGAGGAAATTTTCACTTTAGTGGAGTTTACTTCGTTGTTGTTTTTCTCCTTTAATTTTAGCCCTCCTTCTTTTTCAGTTTCTCGTACTCCTACTTTTCCCATCAACTTACATCTTCCATACTCCTATTATTATCCTTCCCCAATCATTACTTAGTGCTCACTTTACACACATCCAGGATTAATTATTATCATTTTTTTTAGTCATCCAGGATAAAATACTGCAAACCTCTAGAATGTTATTTTAAAACCTGGGGGCAATACCACTACTTAGGACATCATTCATATCTCCATATCACATACCTACATCTGTATCAGAATTTTAACTTAATGCTATAACAGAACATCAATGTATGGGAGTTCATGAGCATTCATAGGTATTCAGCTCAACTTATCAGACAGGCATTGACCAAATGGCAACGAACAAGAGGAATCAGATCGGACAAAATTACACTAGCTGCAAAATGAGAAAGCATTTGGCATGTTGCTGTTTCCTGGGGTGGCACCAGCAATCAAGGAAACAACGGGATTGCTGTGACTGAAAGGAGAAGATGGATCACCTGGAGGTTATATGAGAGAGCAGCTGAGAGTGGAGCCCAGCAGGAGAGCAAACCTTGAAGCAGTAAAAGCAGGGTACCTCTGAGAAGAGAGTTAGGTTGTAATTAGGAAAATGCACAGTAATTAGAATGTTGAAAAACTTGGGTTTCCAGGGTTACATTTCTTATTCCAGTATTTCTTGTGTCACCTGAGCACTTAATCTAGATCCAAACCCCTTGCAATACTATGTGCTGTATTTGTTAACACTCAGACTTCCTATGCAGTGTAAAAGATAATTGTGCCTTAAAACATGATCTAAGCTGAACTCTACCCTATAGATGGAGGGTACCCTGGATAAATGGTTCTCAAAAGCACAATTCAAATTCCCCAAACTCACCTGAAACTCCTCATGTAGTCCCAAGATATTTTCAGAAACATGTAGGATGTAAAAATGACATGAACAGAACTCTGCAGCTAACAGCAGCCTCACACCATTGCCTCTCTAGCAAAAAAATCACCTCTAAATTGTAAATCACAGAATTTTCTTCATCGCATTTCCCATCTTTGATATAACCCTTAACTATTTTTTGTACCAAGGAATGATCTCATCAGGATTATTATTTAGAGAGATCAACCACAAAACTACCCTAACCTGACAGTTCGGAGTACTGTCCCCTGCATTTTGTATTTGAAACCTCCTTCACTTGGGTAAAAGACAATAACCACTACCAAACCACGATTGCAAACTCATCCATGTGTCAGGCTTTCCCATCTCCATGCACAGTCGTGCACTGCAACAATAAAATCTACCTCATAAAAACTCCTCTACTGAAAAGGTTTTGCTGAAGGGGTTATTTAACATTCAGAGGAGCATGAGAGACAAGAGATAATTTTACAATGTTCATAACCACCTATTTACAACATGTGTGGGTCATTAAAATGTCCAATGTTGCAACAAATACTAATATTTATGTGGTTATATAATCTTGTTTAATGTATTTACCATTGTTCACCTTTTCATTAACCTCTTACACAAGGGTCTTAAAATATAAGCATGTAAACTACTCTTGCAATTAAATCTACATTAATCATAGAATCACAGAATTATAGAATAGAATCATAGAATAGTTAGGGCTGGAAAGGACCTTAAGATCATACAGTCCCAGCCCCCCAGCCATAACCAGGGACACCTCACACTAAACCATGCCACCCAAGGCTTCGTCCAGCCTGGCCTTGAACACGCCAGGGATGGAGCATTTGCAGCTTCCCTTAGCAAACCATTGCAGTGCCTCACCACCCTTACAGTAAAGAATTTCTTCCTTATATCCAATCTAAACCTCCTCTGTTTAAGTTTGAACCCGTTACCCCTTGTCCTATCAACGAAGAAACTAACAGCATTGAGATGTTGCACTGAGTTTACCAGAAAAAGAAGAAAGGGGTGTGGTTGGTGGTGGGGAACACAAAACAAATGAGAAAATGAACATGAGCCAGCTTCAGTGTGCGTTTGCAGCCCAGAAAGCCAACCGTACCCTGGGCTGCATCAAAAGGAGCGTGACCAGCAATCCTGCCCCTGTGCTCTTGTGAGACCTCTCTTGGAGTATTGTGTGCAGTTCTGGTGTCCTCAACATAAAAAGGACATGGAGCTGTTGGAACAAGTCCAGAGGAGGGCCACAAGGATGATCAGGCAACTGGAGCATCTCCTATATGAAGACATGCTGAGAGAGTTGGGACTGTTTAGCCTGGAAAAGAGAAGGCTACGTGGAGACCTCATAGCAGCCTTCCAGTATCTGAAAGGGGCCTATAGGGATGCTGGGGAGGGACTCTTCATTAGGAAATTTAGTGACAGAACAAAGGGTAATGGGGTAAAACTTAAACAGGGGAAGTTTAGATTGGATATAAGGAAGAAATTCTTTCTTGTTAGGGTGGTGAGGCACTGGAATGGGTTGCCCAGGCAGGTTGTGAGTGCTCCATCCCTGGCAGTGTTCAAGGCCAGGTTGGACGAAGCCTTGTGTGGTATGTTTTAGTGTGAGGTTTCCCTGCTTATGGTAGGGGTGTTGGAACTAGATGAAATTAAGGTCCTTTCCATCCCCAACTACACTATTCTATTCTATTCTATTCTGTTCTACTTTGGAACTGTAACATGTAATAAAGTATTGCTAAATGCTGAAAAACTGGTAGGCATGTCATGATCATGGTGATAGGCACCTCGAATAGACAACAGATAACATACTGTAACCTCATATCAAGGCAGCATCGCAAACATCAGGATGACACACAGTGACACACATGTCTAGGGCTTTTTTTGGCTTCATTTAATGAAGATTTGTCCAGCCTCCAGCTGTTAACATTTATATGCTCCTGGCTCAGAGTATTAACTGTTTATTAGACAGCTTAAACAGGATGCACTACATGCATACACTGAGAGGACAAGTATGTATTAGAAAATGTCTTTACATTATGCTATCTAAAGATGCTAATATTCTTTGTGCTTTACAAGTTACTCTTTTCACTTACATCACTGTATTTGTTATCCATAATATTGCTTTGCTGGCAGTTTAATTAAATAAACGCCAGATTGTTTTATTAATACATTGATTATAGAAAATGATTCCATTTGAGAAGCATGAATGAAGTGCAATGATTTCTTCTGCTTCTGAATGGAACCTAATGAAACTGGAAAAAAACCTTTAATTTAGGAACTGTGGACAGATACTTCCCTATGGAAGAGAAATGGGCATCTTAGAACAGTAAAATACTAGCCTTTCTTCCTTCCAGATGCGTGACTATTTTTAAAGGTTTGTTGTTTTTTTTTTTTTAGTCTTTTATACATGTAAATGATTAAAAAAAAAGCCGTTTGCTTTTTTTGTTGATACACATGCATAGTAGGCATAGCAGCTCTTCAGTAGGGCTATCTGATTTTTAGACACCGAGGAACACAAAGAAGGATAAAAGAAATGTACTTTGCACAAAAATGGCAGTCTCTTAGGCACAAAAGAAGAGCCAGTGATCCGTTCACAATGGAAAACGGCTTCAGGGGATTAGGGATGAGGAAAACAGAAAACCTCTTCTGGGCTGCTGGTTCATATGCAGCCCAGTCAGTAGTGACAAAGAGTCATTACTAGCCCCTTGCCTTCTCACAATGAGTTTATCATGGCAGTTCAATTTTCAATAGACAATTATGAACATTAGTAAGAAAAACCTGCCACTTCTGCAGGTTGCTTGAGCAGAGAGGCAAACAGGAGAGAGAATGCAGATTGAAAGCAGATGAACTCCGATAGAATATTTAGGGTTGGAAAGGACCTTAAGATCACCTAGTTCCAACACCCCTGCCATAGGCCGGGACACCTCACACTAAACCATGCCACCCAAGGCTTCATCCAACCCGTCCTTGAACACTGCCAGGGATAGAGCACTCACAACTTCCCTGGGCAACCCATTCCAGTGCCTCAGCACCCTCACAGCAAAGAATTTTTTCCTTAAATCAAATCTAAACCTCCCATGTTTAAGTTTGAACCCGTTACCCCTTGTCCTGTCACTACAGTCCCTAATGAAGAGTCCCTCCCCAGCATCCCTACAGCTCCCCTTCAGATACTGGAAGGCTTCTATGAGGTCTCCAGGCAGCCTTCTCTTCCCCAGGCTGAACAGCCCCAACTTTCTCAGCCTATCTTCTTATGGGAGATGCTCCAGTCTCCAATGACTAAAATCCTTTGATAGGGAGGAATGAGGGACTTGTACTACCACTGCCTATGTTGGATTTCTGCTGTATTTTTTATTAATACAAGTCATCTCTGCAGAGTCATTAAACCAGCACCATTTTAATTATGCACCAGTGATTAAGCAGATGTAGCACTGAGCAAGGAAAATGTTGATTAATGATCAAGGTGTCTTACTTTGGAAGACTACATTTAGCAGTGTGAATCTGGGACCAGTGGAGCTTAGAAGAATGGGACAGCTTTTGATTTTAGCCATACTGTCTGCCTCTGTAATGTTATGATCTGTTAGGATTACTGGCCACCTTGTCAACAGACAAGTCAGCAAAGCAACATTTGCCATTGCTCTCTGCCAAACATCTATCAAGAAATTTGCCGAATCTTCTACTCTGTTTTCTGCTTTTTATTCTACTTCCATATGAGTAATCATTGCCGGAATTGGTTTAGCATAATGGCCTGAATAGCTTGTCACACTGGCATTGCACTTGACATTACGAGCCAAACACTTGCATCCGAAAGTGTATGAATTAAATCTGTGAGGAAACCCAAATCTTATCACTACAGTCAAGTTTTACAGCCAGGGATGCCCAAGCAGCTGCTTGCATTCAAGTTATATGCTAAAGGCAATACATATGCTTGACACAGTTTATCCTCTACTTAACCAGGCAAGTGCTCGTGCACACATACAGGTAACACGGAAAATGCTTTTTCAACACTTTGTAGTTTGCACTTTACAGAAATTCACCTTTTCACCTACTTTTAATTGTGTCTGCTAGCCTTTTTTGGCATTAAGTGGTGCTCTGAGGCACATCCCACCATATGGAAGGGTGCAGCTTATAGAAAGGGAGCCTCAGATACACAAACCATTAAAGTACAATTCTCTCCTCCCTTCTCCTTCATCTTTACACTGACCTAGGAAGTCAGCATCACATTCTTTCTCCTGAACTTCTACTCTCCTCTTCCTAGTTTGAAGACTTAGAAGAAAAGGTCACCGGGGTTTTATGCTTTGAAAGGAGGAATCTGTACCAGCAAAGGCAAGGAACAGACCAGGAATAGAATCAGTGTTTGCCAAACACCACTGATGAAAATCAGTCATCCTTTTGGGTCTGCAGGTGTGAAAGATTTTACTAAATTAAAAATAAGGGGATTAACAATAACAGCCAGTGGTCTGTAGAGAGAATTTATAAGTAAAGATTGACAAGCCATGTGTTTCCACTGCAAAACCCTGATAAACAAGAATTACAGGGTAGGATATTAGTATCACTGAGAATACAGAACCAAGCAAAGCAAAAGAAAATGTAGACTAAGGCATTAAAGCATTTCACAGAAATTATAGCTAGTCAGAAACCTATGCAAATCACTCGGGTATAGATTATTTACTGGTCAAGAGGAATAGTCCCAAATCATCTAGCTTGTCATTGCAGCAGAGGAACAAGTAAAACAGAGATTAATGTGACTAGGAAATACACTTTTCATATTTAATTGCATAAATCTTCACATGATTTTTGAACACTTTTCCCTTTTATAATAGTGAAAAGCTCTCAAAATTTTGAGTAGCATTCCTTCATTTTACGAAATCTTCTATTATATTAGACATCAGATAGATTCACCAGAACACACACCAGCCATGATCCTTCAAATGGCCTAAGCAAAGGATGGACTACAGTCAGCAACATATCCCCCAAATTCTTGGTTATTTACACATAGGTTGAATAAAGTAACAAATAACTTCAGCTAGAAATTGTGCATTGACAGAGGAAAGTATTAGACTTTCCATTTATATATAATCTAGTCTCGGTTATAAATATATTTTCTTTAAATTTTAAATATGCTCTCCCACTCCTATTACAGAAAAAAATGTCAGCAGACTTCCACTAAGAAATCAGTAAATAATATACATTACTTACAAAAGTTGTATTTTCCAATAATAATGTCGTCGTATTTGTTTCTACATTCAGTTCAACAACATGCCCATTCCTATTTTTATACACCACTGCTGTATCTGCAACAACAAAGGTATTAACAGTTAGCAAACAAATTCAGTGTTTAATACATCTGTAGAGAAAACCAGCATGTTAAAGTCATCAGAATATCTTTATTACAATACACAAACAGGATTGAGAGAATTGCAGTCACAATATCTAGTTTTCTTGATTTGCCTCATGAGCTTCAAAAATAGCAGTTGACATCCTAAAGCAATTTTACCTTGTCGAGGTTTAAACCCAGCCAAGCAGCTCATTCATTCCCTCAACCTCCATTTCTTGCCCTCCCCCTGCTCCCCAATTGTGGTTCCTATTAAAAAGGCTTTCTATCTGTTTGCATCAATACCTGCAAAATCACCAAGAAATAGGCAAGAACTACATGAGTCTTGATTTAAAAATCAAGAAAATTGGTTCCATATTTCCTACTATTTCTAATATGAGATTGAACAGATTGAGTACTGACTCTTTTTTGTTATTTCAAACCCATGTAATTGATATTTAATCAAATGAAACTATTTTGCTATAAATATGTAAAAGGCATAAGGAAAGTTCGAAATTAGAGCCTAAATGAAACACAAAAGAACTTTACTAATCCTTAGTAATATCTGAAAAATTTATTACAGATCCCTGAATTTTATGAAGTGGGAAGTAAACATGACTAGAGGAAAAGCTTATGCTATCATAAAAATGTGCTTTGCTTTTCCAAAGAAATGTAGCTGTATTTTAATGGACTCCACAGAAATTCTAGATCTAGAGCACTACTGGATGTCCTCTAGTATGTTCTGTAAAATTAATGATGCCTTATTTAAAGAGCTTACTAAGCTCTTTTAGGATCAGGGCTGAAAAATGGCGTGGGATTGATGGAGTTTAGGACAGTATTATCAAAGCTTTCATTTAGGAAGAAAAATAGACGGTGAAGTGTGGAATTAATAGCAACTTCTTTTAGAGAAAAAGATTTCAAATACTTAAAATAAAAAGAAGTAACGCTTTGTAGAAAGTTATTTTGGTTTCAGGTTACTGGTTAGTACAGAACATTAAAGTTTTTGCAACTTCTTGTAGGGTTTTCTGCATGTATCCTTTTAGGTACCCTAACAGAAATCTTCAATGATGTTGTACCAGGGAGCTAAGCAATACTATAGAAAAAATAAGGCTGTCTGGCCAAACAGCTGTCCCTAGTTATGAGCAAACCATAATGTGAAAAACAGCATGAATAGCTCAGAGATATTTAACTCCTGTCAACAACTAGCCATGTTCTTTCCTCCTGCTTGGACAGTGATCTGAACAATGTATTTTTTGGTCCATAGGTGAGACTAATATGCCACCCAAATCCAAACAACAGTAATAGAACGTAACTCCTTCTCAGTTACCTGCTTTTCTACATGCCATGTACATTTGGCCAATAGGATTTATAGCATCATGCCTCATTAACTAATCCTACCAAGAACATTTCACCCAAATTAAGAACTGTCCTTTAAAATTGCTAAAAGGACCATGAGTAAAATACACAGTCCTAGGGTTCTTCCTGCAAGTCACACACACAGGGTGAAATGGCATTTGGAATATGAAATACTATGAATGACATAAATTAAAGCCTTTGTTCTCAAGTTAGAAGAAAATTTATTCAATTATTAGATGAGAAAACTAAGTCAGTCCCCTTCAAAAAGCAGGCTTTACTGTCCAGTAATTATACCTCTCACTGAACTTGGGTTTTCATCTCTGTATTGGACTCAGTAGTTAAATTCTGAAGTGCATAAATTAAATGAATGTTTGCAAAATACATGGAGATTCTCAGATACAAAATTATATCAAAATACCATGCATGCATTGAGCATGAACAGTCTTTACAAGTAATCATATTAATTAATATGGAAGTCTCATTCCAATCAATAGTTGATGGTCACACAACATAATGATGATTTTTTTCACTGATGGCTCAAAAGTAAGTGAAGAGCCATAAACGTACATTTGTTTTGAAATTCTTGTTACGTACAGTAAAAAAGTTCACAGAAGAAAATAATACCTAGTCCTTAATACTGTCCATTTACACAACTGATTTATTTATTTTGTTTATTATCTTGGTGTCTTCACAACAGAGAAGTTCAGGAATCCCTGACTCTTCACACAACCATCCAGAGAAGTAGAGTTCCTACTTCAAAGAAATTCTTGTTTAATTTTAAACAAAGAGTAGTATTACATAAAAACCTCCTGGCTGGGCACAAACTGCAGCACTGAAGAGCCACCTAGTCTACCTAAGGATCTCACCAAAGTAGAAAGCATTTTGTCTTAAGCAAAGGAGAACGTGAGGAAACCTCTGTAAAGAACATGTGCTATCAAGTCACCAGCCCTGGATGATATACAAAAAACAGATTTTAAAACAACTAATTGAAAATTTCCTATTTGAAATAGTTCTCCAATTTCTGAAAACTTTGGAAACTCCAGAACACTGAATGACTTATAAATTTATTCTCTGTTACTGAAAGGTGAGGACAGACAACCAAACATCTGTATATGTTACCCTGACATCAGTCTCAAATAAAATAGTGGCACAATAAATCCAGGATCCTTCCTACAAAATACTCGCCAGCAATATAATTAACACCTGATAACATTTTACAGAACACAGATCTTCTTAAACAAAGTTTGACAGGATTATGTTTGATAGAGGCAACTATGTTGAAACTGTGTATTGGCTTTTTATTTGTGGCATTCAATTTATTTTATGACATGATTTGAAAGCTTACATTAAATGGAATTAACAGGGAAACATAATAGGAGGATTAAAAATAGCATCACTAATTAAAATAAAGAGGACAGGGTATTCCTCCCAAGAGATCTGTCTCACCTGGTTGAAAGGTCATTGTTGTAGATGGGAGACTGGAAGTAAAGAGCAGTTATGAAAAGAAAAGCCTATGGGCTTATACAGATAAATGCTGTACAACTTGTTCTCAATGCAGTATCATGGCAAAAAGAGTTGATACAATTCTTCAGCATAAGTGGATCACAAAGTAAATGTCCTAGAGCGATCTTGCTTCTGCTTACACCACTGGTGGGACTGGCACTGTTGTAAAATGGCCAGTTCCTGGAACGCACAATGCAAGAATAGGAAATACATAAAGAGGAATGCTAAAAAACTCAGTGTAAATCTGGATCAGAAAACAAACATAAAAATGCAAGGTTGAAATGGCTAAAATTATTCAGGTTAACAAAGAGAAAGTTTAAAGACATCTAAGTCATATATATATATAGGGAAAAGTTGACAACAGTTATGGGCACCGGGATGTGTGGAAGAGTGCAGCAAACAAGATGATTGAAATTGCAGCCCTGAGACATTTTTTCTTAAAGATATGTTTAGATCTTTATTTCAAGAAATAGTTTAGTCTGAAGTTGAGTAAAAAGTATAGAGGGTTGAGACTGGATGTTTGTAGCAATCTCTTCTGGCCTGTAATCTGTGGATTTAAGTCCCTTTACTGATTTTTCCCATCCCCTTCTGCAACAAATCCTTGGAAATACAGGATTGTCTGAACAATAAAACCCATGTTTGTAGCTGTGTGATAAGACAATTTTAATAAAAATCTCAACCCTTGGGTTTTTTTTTTAGCTGGATGCCTATGGAAACAGATCCTTAATAAATATCAAGGGATTTTTTTTTTATTTTTTTTTTCTGATGTATATTTCATCTCCTGTTTTTGTGTTCTACTCCACCTTCCTACACATTATCAAATATTGGTCTCAGCTGCAGATAGGATACTGGGGTTGGTTAGTGTGCAGGCCCATTCAGAGAATCTGCATGGGTAGATGGCTGATACGATGCTCTAAGACAAAATTTTCCCAGGCAGACAAAATGGATAACCACTCTTCCTCCCCTCCCTTGTCTAATCCTGAAGCAGGTGGTTTAGTTTACCTGCTGAGCCGATTCTGGTTTGTCTTACCAAACTGATTTGCTCCATTTGTGCAGGGGTTCCAACAATGACTGTCAGAAAGAATTTTCTTGTTCTCTGTGTTGCATATGGAAGGTTTTTCACCAGAACTGCGGCATTTAGTTTAATTAAACTCATTAGTTTTTTAGAAAACAAACTTGATGTTTGTCTGAATAAGGTAATATACTTGGTGATTCATCAGTCACTCTGATAATATACAGAAAAAGGTATGGTAGGCTCAGCTTTTATTATAGATAACTCTCTTTGGGAAGAATTAATTCCGCCTCTGATTCTGAGCTTATTTCTGAAGCAGTTGGTGAGAGAAGCACCTAGTGGACATACACCTCTGTAAACCAAACCTCCTGCTGAAAAGGTTATCTGTAACTTATTTGGCTTTCATAAAGAACACAACATTAATGAAACATTAAATGAAAGCAAACTAAATCCAAAACTCTTCTGTAATTACTGCAGAATAGTAATTTCACCTGAGTCAGCAATATATTACTCTTCTTACAGAATTACACTAACTGCAGAATCCACAATAATTTATTGCATAATTGTGAGGTTAAATATCTAAATTCTTATGCCACTGTATGTTTTTAAAGGTATATCTTTTCATTATGTGCTCTGTGTCTAGGCAAAGAACATGGAAAACATTTTCTGCTGAAATGACAGATCCATACAATTTGAATAATAGTTTGGAAATATATCAATACTACAAACATAGCCCTCAGTGATGCAAATATTATGTAAATATGGTATCATCATAATCTCAGATATTTTTAAAGTGAAAGCAGTATTTCATAAAAATAGTTTTACTAAGGCTATTGTTCCTGGTTTAGGTACAAATCTGGTAAATGTTCTGCTCAAGATCAGGGTATTGTTGACAGTAGATGCAACTCTATACTCTGCCTGGCCTAATATCTGTTCTTCCAGGGAATGTCAAAGTACAGACAAACTATCACAAAATGCAAAAAAAATCAATACAAAACTTTTTTTATTTGATAAGCAGCTTCACCCCTTCAATTCTGCAATAATTTCTTTACCCTCATTTATTGAATTTGCCCTCATTTACTGAATTGACAATACTCTGCCATGTCTTAAAATGCTATAAAATTCATTTTCAGCACTTACTGTTCCAACTTGCTTCACATAAATGTTCAGATTATTGGAAAAAATCCCAGGCCTTTTAAATTTTAATGGAAACTTATGTATTACTTGGGGGAAAAAGCAGACTAACCACCATCCTGAAAATCAAGCCCTAGATTTTGCTAGTGCAACAATTTGACTCAGGGTCTACATGGCCTTTAATGATCTAATTTTCTGAAATTAGGACACTGAATGGTGGTGGTTTATTTGATGAATATCTACTCTGATTTCACATGTCAATGAAATTAAGCAACTTGCTCTGTAATTGAAACTACACAGACTGGATTGAAAGGGCAAGTTACTGTATACTTTAAAGAAAACCTAAATTGTGACTAAACTTCCACATTCCAAACACTTAAAAACTTACTATTTTTTAGAGCTAGCCTCTATTACCTTTACTCAAATTTACAGTATCTGTAAGCAATGCCTTGGGAAGTGTCTCAAGATTTGGCAACTGTTTTGCAAATAAATCGCATAATTATTTCAAACAACAGTTGTTCAATGTTAGTCCTCAGAACTTTTTTTCTTTACTCTATTTCACTAGTGTTCTTTCCCCAACTTGAAAAACAAGATTTACTTACAGACAACCATTACACCTTACCTCACAAGATTACAATTAAGTAGGGCAAGTATTTCCTCAGAAACCAACCTTTTCCTTGTTTACAGATGCACAAGTTTGTCCTCCTAGAAACTTTATTACATATCATCAGTTTTCTGCTCCAAAGAATTAGAAGAGATAATACAAAAGACACTAGAGAAAGAAGATACACAAAGAGCTGAAGTGATTTGCCAAAGATCACACAGCCTATCAATAGCACATTGAGGAACTTAAGTCTCCTGATTTTTAGTTCAGTGCCCTTTTCATTTTCACCTCAATACTGATCCAATTTTTTAGTATTTGGATGTTTTCTTCTTTCATCAGTAATATCTGCATATTCAGAACTGTACATGACACAAAAGCTCCAGGCTACCTATCGCACAATATTTTTTCTACCAGAGTCTCTCCAAGAGACTCCCTGTGTGCCTTAAACCACTGACACTCATTGACTGAGTATTTAAGCTATACAAGTCAAGAGAAGTTAATCATGTCCTACGTGTGAATGAACAAAGGTGATGTGAAATGCTTTTTTCATTTCTATAGGTCTCTACATCTGCGATATTGTCCTGGGTTCAGCAATAGCAGTCACTTTTTCTCCTCCTTAGTAGCTGGTGCAGCACTGTGTTCTGACTCAACCTGGGAACATAGCTGATAACACCGCTGTTTTTAGTTGTTGCTAAGTATGTTTATTCTGACCAAGGACTTTGTGAGTCTCATGCTTTGCCAGGGAGGAGGGGAGGCCGGGAGGAAGCAGGGACAGGACACCTGACCCAAACTGACCAAAGAGGTATTCCATACCACAGCATGTCATGCCCAGGATGTAACCGAGAGTTACCCGGAAGGACACTGCACTTGCTGGTTAGTCTCGTTTTCGGCGTGTGGTATCGTACCCTCTTCCCTTGTTATTTCCTTATCGTTATTATTATTGGTGGTAGCAATAGTAACAACAGTTACTGGACTGTTGTTATCCCAACCCATGGGAGTTGCATTCCTTTGATTCTCCTCCCCATCCCTCCAGGAGCAGGGAGGAAGGAGCGGAGGAGGAAAGAAAGAGGGGGAGGGAGTAGAAACTGGTTTTAAACCACGACAGATATATTACAAGAGATCACAGACCAACAGAGACATAAGGTATGATCAGTCAACTAAGTCTTAAGGGTCATCAGTGCTGGACTTCAAAACATCTAGCATCTTCAGGAACAAGTGGTGTTTGATGATAAAGCATAAAAGCGGGAACCCTGCCCTGCATGGACTCTTTGAGAATTTATAAAATCTTAACAAGGCAGGTTAATCTCACCAAGAACACAGGAATAAGGAGGTTCCTGAATCTGAGCATCCAATATTCTTTAAGCTTCATCTCAGCCATGCTAGAGTTGTGTTTTTACCAGTGTGTTTATTTTCTGGAGTAGTATTCTAGTCTATCCACAGTTTTTAAGCTGTTAAGCTTTAAGCTGTTAAGGTTTGAATACACATTGTGGTTTTCCTCTAGCCTTTAACAGTCATCATAGCAATCCAAATGTATTATAGAAAGCTGCCTAGCTTGTAAATCTACATTGACATGTTCACTAGTATGAACTTGAACAACCTCTGCAGATACTAATAGTGACAAGGAGTAACAATCAATACTACACCTCTGGGAGGAAAAAATTCTAATTCCTACTAAATTCACAGTGTTGTTAATGCAATTTTTGTTTGCAAAACAAAAGTACTTTGGTAGAATATTTGCTAGATTTGAATTATTTTTTATAATAAGATTTATTTCATGGTAATTCGTGTGCTAAACTTGTGTGGATCCATCAGTTTCAAGGAGACATGCCAAGTTCAACTTGCTAGGATGTGCGTTTGTAGTGTTCTAGAATTTACTAATACTGAGTAATTTGAAGAAAAAATGATTTATACAGAAGGCACACAGAGCATACACAGCTAATTGTTTGCTAATATGTTCATAGCATTGTAAATCTTAGTCTAAGCTAGTTGCCTAAAGCAGCCCAGAAGTACTAGGCACTGACTCTCTACGTAGTCACATCCTAACCTTCCCTCACTTACAAACAATGAGCATTACAGAACATTTGATGGGCTTTTGAGCACTTTCATAGAGTCACAGATCCATAGAATGGTTTGGGCTGGAAGAGACCTTAAAGATTATCTAGTTCCAACCCCCCTTGCATAGGCAGAGACACCTTCCTCTAGACCAGGTTGCTCAAAGCCTCGTCCAACCTGGCCTCAGACACTTCCAGGGATGGGACAGCCACAGCTTCTCTGGTCAACCTGTTTTACTGCCTCACCAGTCTCACAGTAAAGAACTTCTCCCTAGTATCTAATTTAAATCTAACCTCTTTCAGTTCCACTTTATTTTCCCTGATCTCACAAGAACACATAACGGGGACCCAAATCTGGGGCTTTTCCCTATCCAGCAAGAGGAGTAGACTCATCCTCCCATCCCTCTAGCAAAGCCTTTCTTCCACGTGGCCAAAGAAGACCCAGCTGATGAGCCCTGGGTTTCATATTTAAGGGCAGAGCCCAAGGAGTTTTCTGGCTATACAGCAGCAGCAATACTCAGGCATTTTTTTGCACAGAATCCATCAGATATTAAGGCAATCTATCAGTCTTGAGAGTGTAAACAACACCCAAAAAGTGAAGGAAAGAGGAGAGCCATGCAAGCAATGCTGATAATCTTCTCCACAGTATCTAGAATAAGGAATCTTCAGGGCAGTCTTCTTAAATACTGATAGTGTTAACCTGAAGATTGTAAATGTTGGGTTTTTTTTTTTCCCATTGAAAATATTTACTAAGTTTTATCTATTTAGATAAAATTCTGCTTTGCAGCACAAACAGCAGCATTAGTAAACATCCTCCTTTTCCTTATATTTTCCTTTTTTTAAAAAATACAAATATAAGAGAAGGTTGATACCTTGCTGTCAACACATATGTCAATCAGCTCCTGATGTACACAGTATTATTAGAACTGCAGATGGCATTTCATTAAATTGATTATAGAAAATGTCATGCTAATTAAAATAGAGAATGATTTCTGATTTAATGAACAGGAGGTGCTAGACAACTCTTTGTCTAATTAAGTGTTTGCTAATTAAATAAAATAGTAATTTACAAAGATATTACAGATACAGACCAAATTTCAATATGTGAGATAAGTCATACGTCAGCTGAGCATGATTTCCAGTGTTTTTTTCTAAAAGTTTAGTCTTCTTAGTAGTACTTTCAAGAAAACATTTATTTTGCATTAATTTTATAATGTAAACTGTGACTCTTCTAGACAATATTGAATTATATAGAAGATTCCCTATTCAAAATGACTTGCAAAGTGGTAGACACAGGTAATTCCTGTACTTTCCGACTTCTACAGGTCTTCTACTTCCTTTTCTGTTCTATGCCCAACATAAACTAACCAAAAACCAGGTGGAGATCTTACAGCACAGTAACTACAGAAATGGAAGCAGCACAGTCACACTAGCATCCCACTGAACACAAGCAAATTAGACCTGCTGAGGAGGTAGACTTCTCAATTATTAAAAAGAACTATATGAATGGGAAGATAGAACCCAAACCACTAAATCTTGACTGTTATATTGATGAATTAATCAGCCTAATAAAAAACAATCTGAATTTTATTTATTTTAATCATGTTTATTGCATGTTGTATATTTGTGCAAAAAGAGGTAAGTAGCGCAAACTGGGAGTGCAGGCATTTGCAAAAAACCTATCCTCCTCTTTCCTTCAACTGCAGAATAAAGTGATCAGGCATGCTGGATTGGTCTTGAAAATTCAAGTCTTCATCCATAATCAATTGTAGCTTCCTCTTTTCCTAATCTTGTCATGCCTATCATACCAAGTCATGCTCAATTTATGCCAGTTTTCCGTGGTTCCCATTACTTTAGTATATCAACATACAAAAATCTTCAACTCTTCTCAACAGCCAATATTCATTTATAAAATTGCAGATTTCTTCCCTATCATGTGATTGCACAGGATCATGCCTCATTAATAAAACTCCTGGTATCCACATGCCAGCACTTCAGATGGGACAGAGGAAATAGCCAGCTCTTGAATATTAAGAAAACCACTGTGAGATTGACTTAAAAGAAAAAATACAATAGTGACATATATATACCACAGTTAAATGAAGCCTTATTGAGTCTCAACTGAAGCAGGTGAATAAATATTCACTGCAGAAGTACTGGAGGCAATAAGGTGGACAACGACCATCAGCCACAGGTAATAATGTCTATCATGAGCTTGGGTGGAAGAACCTGCCTGTCTGCTGCCTGAGTAAGTACTCTGTACATGCTGGAAAGATGTAAATGGAAGAGAAGTTGCTGAATTATGTCACAAAGACAATAAAGATATAGCTATATAGACTGAAATGCATGTAATCACAGAGAATGTAGCTGAATAAAGTTCTAGTGACTGTACTGGGGCTCTACCCAGAAGTGCTGTGGAATCCAGGTATACTGTCAGCTTAGTTTTCTCAGCAAAACTTAACCTCAGACCCTAGTTTTTGAAAGATACATTTGATATCTGTGTACTGCCATGACAAAACAAAGCTGTTAAAATTTAAACATGTCCAATTTTTTCCTACAAGTTTACCAATTTATTAACTGGCAAGTTAAACTGCAACCCCTTGATGACTTTAGTCCAGAGCCCGAGGAGTTGGCTCACCTCTTTGGGTCCACATGAAGGTGTCTCAGGAAGCTGATTCAACCAGAGCTGATGGCTCAATGCTTACCATCATGCTCAGGTTGCGGGCTTGCACTAAAAAGATCACAAGTGCAGCATCGATGTGATCTCAGGGCTGTCCTTAACAAGATGTGTAACAAAGCTCTGGAGAACAGGGCATTCCCAGCAGAGCACGTCAAAGGCAAATGAGGCCATGGCGTAGCATTTCCAGGTTTACATTGGCAATGCTGCTGCTTATTATTTACCACTCTCCAGCTAACTTCTGTAGTAAATGGAAATTTTGGTAAATCCAGTACAGGCTATAGTAGACTTCATTTTGAAGAAATGACAATCAAAACAGAGGATACAGAGAACATGATTATGCAATGTAGTATCTTAACCCTCAGTGAGAGCAAGGATAGTCTAGAGTCAGTTCACTTTTTGCTAGTGAAAAACCATGCAGATAGCTTTGTGAAAAATTAGTATTCACAGGCACTTGAAAAGTAAAATAAATGTCTGTACTATTGAATTAATTTTGCCCAGATTTTATAATAGTTTTCACTCAGGATGGCAATACCTTCTACTAACATATCCTAACTCTCCAACTTTAGTCAATGCAATCAGAGGACAATATATTATGTCCCAGAATAAAATATGCATATCAATTCCATTAAATACCTAAAGTGGCAAATAAAAATCCCATTCAGTGCTCCATTTTCCTTACTTTTTAATGACTACTCACTTCTTCAGAATAAACTTTCAATTGTAATGAAAACAACAACCAGCAAATTTACCACGCCTGGTATTGCTATTACAAGACTGCATCACACATACAAAACAATTACCTCATTAACCACTACAAAAGCAAACTCTCCTCTGGAATGAACTTGGCTCACAGTCAGTACCAGGAGAGAATAATCTAACAATGAAAAGAATGTTGATTACTTAGACTGTGTCTTTATATTCAATGATCAAGAGAATATTTAATTCTATCTATCCTAACTTGAATGGCTCTCTACTGACTTTTCCATGTCTAGTACACCACAGAGTGAATCCTTATTCACAAATGGTACTGAATCTTCAGTCCTCATCAAAACCACACAAATATTTAAAAGAAAAAAATAAATAAAATTGTATTCATTTACCAATATGAAAAAATGTTAAGAAAAAATAGGGGTATTTCCTTTATGTATACACGGACTCTTCCTTGAGGCTCTGCACAAGTGAATGGAAGTCTCCTCCAGTGCCACAAATACACTGCCACTTGTTGTAAAGACATGTCAAAACAGCCACTATTTTGGCTAGGAGTGCACAAGCTATGTCCACAACACAAAGTCTGAGCCTCTACCTCTAAAAATAGCTATTTCATCATCAGCTGGACAGTGATAACATACACAATTTGAGGTGTGAAACATGTTAGAATGGTTGCTAATTACCTGTGAAAAGCAATTCCCTCTATTTTTATAACTTTGTGTGTAGTTCTGGGAATGACTATCTGCTCACTACTGAGAGGCAACAGGTCAAATTTTGTGATCTTAACTACATAGTTCGAATCTACTCTGAAATTCTGACTTGTAGATAGCAATGAGACATTTTGCAGTGAACAATATGTGGCCACTGAAAATGAAATTAAATTTAAAATTGTGCTGAATAATAAAATATCTGTGTGCAATAGAGATGCCTCCTATTTTAATAAATATTCTTCATTATGGCATTAGGTACAAAAACTTCAATAAGCCATTATCGCATTTACTCTCAGACCTTTTCAGCAAGATATTTACCATGTGCTTCATTTTCACTGCACTGAATCCAACAGCTTTGATAGAATTTAGACACCTTTGTTAAAAACCTGACTGCATTGGAGTTTATGAGAGTTTTGTTTCATAGTGCAGTGGACCCACAATTTAGCAGGTGCAGCTAAGTGTCACAGAACTACATGATTGACAGGACTTTTTTTTTTTTATGTTATACTACTAAAGACTAAACAAAATGTTCTAATTTATTATAAAATAAAAAGGTAGGCAATTTTCACAATAATTTAACCTGCTTTTCCAAAATACCAGGTGTCTCATTCTGATTTACAAGACAAACATGTTGATTAAATGAAGATCATTAGCTTACCATGCAACCAGTAATATATAGATCACATCAAGGCACTGTTTTGTGACTTTGCTTCTATCCTCTTATGAACCTAAGATACCAGTCTATACTAAGTTATTTCTAAGGATCCATCATCTAGACTTTTAATAGAAATTAGACAGTCAAAAGAATTTCTGACAAGAAGTACCAAATCCTGTGTATCAAAATCTAACTTCTGAGATGAAAGCTCTGAAGATGTCTTGCTGTCGCAGGTGTTCATTACATACTGTACTTCTGAAGTTCTTGGAAATATCCATGCTAGTTAATTTGAAAATTAAATGGTGAGTGTGTAGGTATCTAATCAACATAGACAGGGAAACACAAATTTGACACCTATGTTTAAAAACACTGGTGTATTTTCCTTTGGCATTCATTCATTCATTTCCACTGCTCTGTTGAAGTATGGGGAATTAGACAGGAAGTGCCAGCAACTGTGTAGGATCGGACATGTAGCTGTTGGAACAAATCCAGAGGAGGGCCACGAAGATGATCAGAGGGCTGGAGCACCTCCTATACAAAGACAGGCTGAGAAAGTTGGGGCTGTTCAGCCTGGAGAAGGCTGCATGGAGACCTCATAGCAGCCTTCCAGTATCTGAAGGGGGCCTATAGGGATGCTGGGGAGGGGCTCTTCATTAGGGACTGTAGTGACAGGACAAGGGGTAACAGGTTCAAACTTAAACAGGAGAGGTTTAGATTGGATATAAGGAAGAAATTCTTTCCTGTTAGGGTGGTGAGATGCTGGAATGGGTTGGCCAAGGAGGTTGTGAGTGCTCCACCCCTGGCAGTGTTAAAGGCCAGGTTGGATGAAGCTTTGGGTGNAACTTAAACAGGTTTAGATTGGATATAAGGAAGAAATTCTTTCCTGTTAGGGTGGTGAGATGCTGGAATGGGTTGGCCAAGGAGGTTGTGAGTGCTCCACCCCTGGCAGTGTTAAAGGCCAGGTTGGATGAAGCTTTGGGTGGCACAGTTTAGTGTGAGGTGTCCCAGCTTATGGCAGAGGTGTTGGAACTAGATGATCTTAAGGTCTTTTCCAACCCTAACTATGCTATGATTCTATGATTCTAAAACAGTGCTTATCTTTATTCAGCAGATCCTGACCCACATGGCACACACAGTACAAGCTCCATAAGAGCAGGAAGCAGGTCTAGAGGATGAAATAATTTAGGAAACAGTCTTAGCCAGGGTGCAAACAGAAAACTCACATGTAAGCTGAAACTTATACAAGAAACCCGTCTGATAGACCAAGTGAAGTCCTTCATACTGGCCTTCAAAGGATTCTGATTGCATTTTGGAGCACTCACTAATGGATTTTATTTGGCTCAAAGACAAAGTCTTAGTTCCAAAGGGAAAGAGAAATAAGCAATTAAGTTTCTATCTTAACATCTTCATGTGCTTTGCTTTCCCTTTCTCAAAATTACAAAGCTGACACATTACTTAGGGACGTTTTGTGCAGCTCATCTATGCAATAAATTTGAAATAAAATGTAGCTGAATGGCAATATTACAACAAGAAGATAATCAAGGAAAGGTTGAACAATGGCACTCTTTGCAAGCCAACAAATGTTCTTTAATAGAGTGATCTATTAAAGATCACTAATCTAGTGATAATTTGAAGGCGCGTTACCCACAAAAGGAGGAGAACATATCTGCTCCAGGTGGGATGTGAAAGTGAAACAATAGAACTTTTCTCCATACGTTAGTCATACATTCATTACAAAGAATAAATGTTTAAATTATGGTTCCAAATTTATCCTATTGATTATTCCAAGCAATTACACTGCTTACCTACTTCTGATAGCATAATTCAAGGTATTCACCTTTTTTTTTATTTTTCCATTGGAATTATCTTCCCCTTTCAGATTAACATTGTCATTGAAGTTATAATTTCTTGTTTGCCCTAAGTAAAGGTGTCATTTTTACACTGAAATGCTAACTTCATTAGTAAATCTATACTTGCTCAGTAGCTGCTTTAGACACCTAGAAATTATTCTATTAAAAGTTCAGAACACTTGTTTGGAGATTTTTTCACTGAAAAAAACCCCAGGAAAATAGCAGGAAGGACTGAATAAGCTACAGGATGAATGGTGAAAAATATACACCCAGCGCTCATAATGTATAATTATTAAAATAAATGCATCTAGAATAAGTACCATTTTGTCAAGAAAACCCTGCACAGAAACTTCCTTGCTTTTTCTCTTCTACTGCATTAGCATGGTTCTATTACAGGCATGTAATATCTGCAAATATTAAAAGGAATTAAATTTGGTTTGATGTAATTGTGCCTTTGGCAGACCATCCATATTTTCAAATCTAGGTATTTTGCTTTAAAAGAATATTAAATACCTCAGTAAATGAAAGATCTTAAATGTGTTTACATTTATTCATTTTTATCATCTTTATTAAATGATTTCCTGATCTGTCAAACAGATTTTGCTCTATGATTTTCATTTTCTGTGCAATTAAAAAAAACTTTCATGCACAAAACTGGAACACAGACAGAAATGTCCCAATTTTTTTTCATATGCAGATCACTTTTATTAGTTGTAAACAGGAACTTTATTCTGGTTTACAGGTCAAAATTGATGTCACTGCAGGGAAACTACTTAGCAGTTCCATGTACACATACGTAATATATGAGGTGGATTTTGCCTATCAAATTGTACATTCCAACTACATAATAGCTGGACAGTCAGCTGATGCAAATAGAATAAGCTTCATTATATGCAGTATATTCAGCGATTTCAAGGCCTAAAGGACCCATTATGGCCTATCCTGAATTCTTTCAGAGCAGAGATTACAAAATTTTGACCTGCAATTCTGGCACCAGGCCTATAATTTCCTGTTTTTTTCTTTTATAAAAAGCATGCAGGCTCACTTTAAACATTTTAATGCAGAGTCCATTGTATCTCTTGATATTATAATATGAATTAACAAAGAAGAAAAACAAGTCCTACCACGATGCCATTAACACCTTACCCAAAGAAAGACCTTTCACTATAATATTCCTTGGGGGAACTATCAATTTTAGAGTTAAGCAAATGCCAGAATTTGGAGCCTATTCTGTTCTGTGGAATGCACTTCTTCTACTGTCTGATCCCAGTTCGTGTCACTGAGACAATTCACTAAAAGGGTAAAAATACAACGTTCTATCTAAACTCATCCAGCATACTGCAAATATGCTTGTGGGGACTGGCCCTACAGTTCTGCTTCTTTGCCATTTTATACTTTACACTTTTTTTTTTTTGCCATTTACACTATCTCCCCCTCATCCATTTGAGGGAACAGCCTCAAATATTGCCCTTTGAAAATTATGGTTTTGGAAACATTTCACAGAATCACAGAATGGTTTGGATTGGAAGGGACCTTAAAGATCATCTGATTCCAATCCCCTGCCATGGGGAGGCACACCTTCCACTAGACCAAGTTGCTCAAAGTCCCATCCAGTTTCTCTTACATATTACATATATGAAGAAGCAAATGGTTATATTTACAACTTCATCAGGATCTGTGCTTTCCAAAACAGTAAAGGGCTTAGAGGAATACAATTAAAACAATTATGGAAGCAAGTTTTTCTTTAGAAGTCCCCACCCAGCAATGACAACAGAGACATGCATGTTCTTCTCTTCCTGCCCTGCTCAGCGCCATGGGAGGGATTTGCAACCACCTGTTGGGCAGATTATGTCTCACAGCTGCACAGCACACAGCCGGGGAGGCTGCAAGGGATGGCATAAAAATATTAACTGCCTGCAAATAAAAGGAAAGTTAAAAATAAAAGAAGACCAGCAGTTCTTTATTGCCTCATGTCTCACATCAAAACATCCTACAGGTATGATGGAGAGGCTTCCTCCACCACTGCAGGTCAGACTTCAAGAGTATTTTGTATTCTGCATTAAAATAATCACACTACACTTTTTTTAATTGGACCTGTGCCAAAGGCATAAACATGCACAATGCTAAGAACAGGTTTTCGTAACATATTGCAAATTTTTCTCTATGTAGAGACAAAAAAATAAAGGGAAGCATAAGTTGTAAACTCAAATTTAGTTTCTCAACATTCTTTTTTAGCCCTTCATATTTTTAGTGGCTGTACCTTTTAGTATAGCTCCATTTAGTGAAACTAAGTTTTCAAGGCTAAACCTATTCATTTTCTGTTACTTAATTTAATGAAGATGTGCATATAAATTTCTATGCCACATAAAAACACATACTCCAACAGTAAAGAGCACGAACATGCCTTTTTCTACAGTGGCATTATCCCTAAATATGAAACCCAACAAACAGTGGCAACATTATCGTTACTTATTTTCAGCTCATACAAAAAAGCACTGAATCAGTGTTAAAAGCACAGCCCTGTGCTGCCACTTTTTTCCTCCAGGAAAAGAACCCACAAATGGAAACTACTTCCTAGGAAGAAAACAGCTACTACATTTGAGGATGAATTGTCTTGTTCCAAGCAGATGCCTAGTTTGGTCCAAAAACACTTGGCCTGCTACCAATTACTCTAAGAAAGATTTTTCACAATTATTACTCAGCAGAAGGGAAGAGAAAGCAAGCTTCCAAGCTCCCTGGAGTGAAATATGAGCACTATGAGTCTGTGCTCAGTGATGAGCATGTTTGGCTACTTGGTTTGGGGGAGATGAGAGAAGTGCCTTAATTGTCAATAGAAAATAAAAATAAAAAGAAATCAAGAAAAACGTAAAAAAAAAAAAAAAAGGGGGGGGGAAAAAAAAAGAAGCAGGATAAAAAAAAAAAAAAAA
>NDXB01022589.1:153995-170857 GCA_002631895.1 Agapornis roseicollis
AAAAAAAAAAAAAAAAGGGGGGGGGAATAAAAATGTAGCTGGCTCTTGGCAAGAGCAGGTTACTTATTCCCTACAGCATGGAAACCAGCTGGGAGAAAACTGTAACTTTCAAAATATTTAAAACTCGTCACTGACAAAGTCTGGCACAGCCTGGCTCTGGCTCTTACTTCAGGACTTAATCACTGTTCTTTCTGCTTCTAGGGAAAATATTGGGAGTACACACCAAGCAATGGAAAGAAAAATATATTCATGATTTTCAGTAAATAAGCAATAATTACAGGAGTACCTATGAAACATAATTTTGTTTCTAGCTATAAAAGACAGGCAAAAAGTGCTTCTGCAGTCTTATAGTTAATTAAACATTCTTATTCTGAAATACCATAAGGAAATGGAAAAAATTGTAATGCAATAAATAACCTGCAATTTGTGTTTTTCTAATATGCTAGCTTTTTAAGACAAAAAGCCTTTGAAGTCTTTCAGCACAGTTATCTCCAGGTACTGTGTTTCTAGGTACTACTTCTAATCAGTATCTGAGATTCTATTGCATTTGTTTTTTGCTTGCAAATAGATGGTAGGTTATACATACACCATGGGGGGGAGGGGGAAGGGAGACAGAGTAGGAATTGACAGCACAATGCTATCACATCCTAACAGTTAAAGTGATATGGCACCTAACATTATACAATAATTTTTTACATTTTTCATGAGACAATTTACACACATCATTATAAATTCAATTAAAATGTCCTAGAAATAATTATCAAATGATAAATATTAGCTATACTGTGTAGACCACACCAGGATTTCCTATGTTGTAGAAGAGGTAATATAATACTCATCCTGTTGTGAAGTTCTTGCATTGTTTGCCTGTTAAGATAGCACCCATACACTTAACTACTCAATATGCCAAATTAACATCAATCGCATCACAATAATGTGAGCATACATCACATATCCAGAAAATAATATAAATTCCACAAATTCATATACAGGTTACTTACAAAATATAATTCACATAACACAAATGTGAAGTAAACATAAGGTCCCTTCCAACTTGGTGTTCTATAATTCTATGATTAATTCTAAATAATTCTTTTCTAAGTAGCAATTAAAAAATGCAATTCCTACTAAAATCATAATTCTCCTGCAAATGAAGCCAGGGTCATGTAAAACACCAGTCACTTAATCTGGATCATGAATTCAGACGGATTTACTTGTGCACTAGAGTTGCTGGCCAAACTAATATATAATTAATCTCTATAAGTGACAAGATGTTTCAAAAAGTGCAAAAATTTTTTTGTTTTTTCTCTTATAATTATACTTTAGTGATTTGTCAATGTTAAATCATTTCAATAATCTGTGAGTCTGTAGAAAATATTACAATATTTAAAAGCTTACTATATCAGGACAACTTCTGACTGATATGTCATAGAAACAAAAATACTAAAGGTAAACCCCAACACGGACAGTGCAGTACTTGCTACATAATTTATACTCCACTTGCATCCAGCATATTTTGCCTGTCACGCAGACTAACTTCAGCTATAAAAGCACGCTGCCAAGCTTTGTATCCTTTGAGTTACAAAAAAATTCCCCTCCAAAGCTCAAGCAGAGAAACAGAGCTCTCTAATTAGTACTTTATTCTACAATTACTCATGGTGCTATTGGCAGTGATGGAAATGCACTCTTCATTAGATGGTAGTAAAATTTCTGGTGGGCAGAAGGATTAAAACAAGTCATGGCTTTCATTTGGACAGCAAATAAGACGACCAATATTTCTAATTCAGTTATTATGATACATTTATTTATGCCTCTACATCCCAACATTGGTAATGTACTGTAATAAAGACTGAACTGATACATACAAAATACTATGAGCTCAGATAGCCAGCTGAGAAAGTCATTCATTCCTAAGAAAGGGGCATTAGAACAGGGATTCTGCATTGCATCTCATGGGAAAAATTGTTGTTAAGTCTAGAAGCATGCACAGGAAAACATTTCCTAATTTTCCTTCCACAGACATTTTTGCTCTAAGAGATGTGCTTTCTAATAGCCTTATGTTTCAAGCAGAAAGTTAAAGCATTTAGTATTAGTCTAATCCTTGGATCACCTTTTTTAAAATTCTTTTGGTTTGTTTGGGATTTTTTTTCAGGTTTGCTTCTATTTACAGTGAACTTTTTCCAGCTAAGCTGAAGGCTAGAAGCTAAATGGGTAACCAAACACTACTGAGTTGGTTACCTGAACCAATTCCAGGGCAACTCACACAGCCAGAGAAGAGACACTGACACTGGTGCCAAAATAGACTGCTAATGTCACTTAGCCAGACCTCTTACACATCATAGTAATAAAATAAACTGCCAAAGACAGAAATTCTTCTAAAAAAGCAGTACCAAGAAAGAAGACGTATATATGCAAGGCAGAAAGTACCTCAAAGGAACATGTTTAACAGTAAGAAAAGGTGTGCATGTTTCTATACCCCGGGAACTCATTAATACTATGAAGCTATTAGTAGACACCTTTTTTTTTTTGAGAAGTTCATGTGAATTCATTATAGATGACACAACACCCAATCAAGAAAAAAAAAAAAAAACAAAAAAGATGTTTTGCTAGGTATAGCAATAAATGAAGAATCTGAGGAAGTTTTAAATTTATCTCTAAAGTTTACAGCTGGGAGGAAATGAATTACAGACAAACAATCAGAAACCAACCAACCAACAACAACAACAAAAAACAACCCAGTTGTCAGATTCTCTGTCTCCAAAATAGAGAAACAGTAGCTGTGTCATGTTATACAACCATAAAATAGAAGAAGAAAAGAAGGACATGCCCTTAATCTTAAGGACATTCAGTGCACAAAAATCACTTCTAAAGGTGCTTCATCTTGGTGCAAAGCATCTTCTACAGGCAGCAACAGATGAACTCTCTTACTTATATGGAGACTGGAAAAGATTGGCAACTACGCTGCAGAAGATAACTAGCATTGCCTATGACACAACCAGAATGGACTTTTACTATCCAGATTAAAAAAAAAAAAATAAAATTTTGGTATTTACTTCATATTTACTTGCTTATATAAACAACATGGCAGAACTCTTGCCTATATTTAGTTGAAAAGTTCACCAGTGAATTCCTTAAATAAATTCTCCTCCCTTCACAGGAAACTACTAACACTAAAAGAGAATTTTTCTCTCATTACAGAAGATGTAAGATTGCTTCACTTCAACAACTGGTGTTTCCTGTAACAGAGAGACATATGAATTCAAAATGTTTCCATGTAATGTAATACTTAAATTTTTCATTCAGTCAATATTAAGAGTTATTGCTATTCATGGATGATCCATGCAGGTAATGTCTGAGTTATAGGAAACTCACCAACAGCAAACAGAAGGCACTAAAGTAAAAAGGCAGTTCAGTTTTCAAAACCAAATACATGCTTACAAGCAAACATCACACAGTGTCTTCAAATCTAAAGGAGACAAAATGAGCTGACAAACCTTTCTCGTACTGCTATTTTTCAACAGACGGAAAAGATATTTGAATTGCTCCCTTAGACAGTTGTCTGGAGAGATCCTGGAACAGATCCCAGCAAACCTTCAGCAAATTTCAAGGTGTTGGATTCTGCATGCAAAATCAAGGACTTAAATCATATGCATATTATAGTGGGTGGCTGCACAAGGACAGTATTTGTATGTGGAGTATAAATAAATAGTGTGGGAGCAATGTTCTCTCTTGGATCATGTAACAGTCACTTTGATAGAATTACAATGGCATACGACAGGAAAGGGAAGCCTGGTGACTTCTGCGCTGCTAAGGCTAGAAAATGAAAATGTGCTTTTCCCACAGAAACAACACCACATCAATTGTGTGACTTTTATCACTGGCTCTTTGTTATCTTGCAAAGACTTTAAACTCATTATTTTCTATACACAGCGGTTTATACAGTGCTACATGTAATACCTCCATTGTTTTTTTGACTTTTAAAGCTACAATCAATTTAATATGGTGTATAATATCACCAGGCAGACTTCCTATTAAATAAAGCCATTTGGAGGGTTTGCATACATGTCTTTATCACTTTGTGTTGATTTCTTAACTGTCATGTATTTCTTAGTACAGATTACCCCAACACTGATGCAAGGTAGCAGCACATCACACTGAGATTAAACTTGCTTTTACACAAAATACTACATCCCAACTTAACTAAGTATCCATGTAACAACACCTGCATGTAACAGTGGTAGTCCAAAAGAGACAAAGTGCTTATAGCTTGCAATTCAGCTTTAGCATTCTGAAATGCTGAGGACATTATCTGAAACCTTCCAGTGATCCAAAGAATCAAGTTTTACACTCTGCAGATTTTATACTGTGATTTGTACACCATTCACATGCTAACATGTCAATATTTGTTCAAAATAACTAAAAGCCCCATTTACCTCAAATAAAGTTTTCCTTTTGATGAAAACCCTTAAGCATCCTGATCTTTGATTTGATCCATGATCAGCATTTTACGTTCACACACACACATATCCCTCTGTCCTTCTTCAGTTCAGCTGCTACAGTGGCACATTCATGCACTGCAGTCAGATTTTCAGATAAAAATGAGCAACTTTTGTACTAATATCAGAATGGACAAAACACAATCACTTCAGCACCCACAACAATAAAACCTTGCTTTAACTGCATACATCTTATGAAAAAGAACTGAGAACTGCTATTATGCCTTGAGTCCATCAGTCCTATGAAAAGAGAAGTGGAAAGGATTTCCAGACGGGTTCCAGTCATACAGGTGCTGGAGGAATCATACTTCTTACCCTGATTTTTTCAAAGGTTTCAAAATTTATTCAAGATGAATAATTAATTTATAGAGATGGCATCACCATACATACAGTGAATACTAAAATACAAAGTATATGTTTCCTTGGAGATGCACTGAAACAAAACCTATGATGGAGTCTAATACTAGGTTTATGATAAAAACAGTGTATTTCCATAGGCATCAGAAATACATATGGTATTGTATATATACCTGATTGTTCTGGGTTCAGCAGTAGCAGTCATTTTTATCCTTCTTAGTAGCTGGTGCAGTGCTGTGGTTTTGACTTTCAGCCTGGGAACAACGCTGATAACACTGACAATTTTAGTTGTTGCTCAGTAATGTTTACTCTGACCAAGGACTTTGTGAGTCTCATGCTCTGCCAGGGAGGAGGGGAAGCCTGGAGGAAGCAGAGAAGGACACCTGACCCAAACTAACCAAAGAGGTATTCCATACCACAGCACATCATGCCCAGTATATAAATTGGGGGCAGTTACCTGGAAGGGTTAGATCACTGCTCAGGTTGGGCTGGGTATCAGTCAGCAGGTGCTGAGCAGTTATATTCTCTTTCCTTGTTATTTCCCTTATCATTATTATTATTGGTGGTAGCAGTAGTGATTTGTGTTACACTTTAGTTAATGGACTGTTCTTATCTCAACCCATGGGAGTTACATTCTTTCAATTCTCCTCGCATCCCTCTGGGAGCGCGGGGGGAGGAAGGTGGAGGATTGAACAAGTGGTTGCGTGGTTCTGGGTTGCTGGCTGGCCTTCAGCCACGACACTGATACTATCAAAATTCTGTTAGAGGGCATTATATAGGTGAGTATATTCTCTTGCTAATTTGGATGATTAAAAGCTTCAGTGACATTTGCCTTGACAAGCCTAAGGAAGAACAACTGCATAAGCATAAGAGAACGAAGTGCCACTCTTTTCTCACTGCTGTTGAAGGTCCTCATGGGAGAAGTATCAATAGAAATTAATTACTGTTTAGATTTTTTTCCATTCTCTCACTGGGATGTAGAGACTACTGGTTACTTCTTCTATTCTCCTCTTCCTATAACCCCAAATGATTGACTTGTCTTTACATGGGGTGGAAAAGTCTTGGCAACAAAGTAGAGAAAACCTACTCAGGAGAAAAATCCACTTGATTCATTAGTTAAAATTTTCTTCACAAATATGTAATTTCCAGAACCAAGAAGTCAGATTAATTATAAATATTATCACACCTGTGCTACAAACAGGTGAATCATCTAACAATTGCCAAGAGACGTTAGCTGTTGCATACTTTTTATTAAATGTATATTTGAAAAGAGCAACAGTCCTGAAAAATCTGTCTTACCACCACAGCTTTTACAAGAAAGCACAATGTAAAAATGCTGTAATCATACCTGCTGGACTGTGTGTTTATCACAGGATGAGCTGTTCTGAAATCAGACTACCTTTAGATATATTCAAGTCGTTTTTCAGTGTGCGTCTTTTCATCTCTACCATAGGTCCATAAGCAAGACTGAAGATGTCAGTATGATCTGTACTACCTCTGCCTCTCACGGCAAATACAAGTCATAATTACTTTTTAATGAGAGAGAAGAGGAGAACTTTCAATGGAAATTGATGGTTCTACTGTATCTACCATTTTTCTTCTTTTCCTCAAATCAAGCTATGATTCATTCTTTTTTTTCTTTATATTACGATATTTCCTTTAGAAGAGTATAGTAAAAGAATCACTATTCACGTAAGTGAAATAGCATCTTATTTTGCTTCATCATCACAGTCAAACAAACATTACAAGATAGGATGTTATCTTAGCCTGCAGGCCTCATAGGCTCACATACACAAAAGCAGGCATTGACAGTATCACTGGAAGTCATGGAGACAAAGCACAGCCTTCAGAAGTACTTCCAGAGACCTTAGTGGTCTTTGACTCAGTCCCATGGGCCCTCACTTGCATCTCCTTAGTAAGGAAAGCCAGAGGCTGAATACCTGCTGGCACATACCAGTACAAACAACATTCCTGAAGAGAGCACTGATTTACAAATAAAAGCCAGACTGCCCCCAGTGATACCACATGAAGAATCAAGTGTTTGCTTTGGGGCTCCAAAGCAACTTGTTGTTTTTCCTTTTATTCTTACATGGCATAACTTTCAGACTTTGAAACCATTAAGTATTTAGAAGTTCCAAATAGATTATTAGAAGTTCACATTTGAACTTTACCATATCAGCAGTAGCTGATGGATCTCCAAATATTAATAGTGTAAATATTCACACTTAAGAAAACAGATTTCTGGTCACACTAAGCAGTATATTTAATAAAATCTCCTGACAAACAAGCAAACATTAGAGCAGTTTAGAGTTGTTTGATTTGCATTTTTTCATAATAATGACTGAGGACTATTCTGCAACATTTTTCATGTCAGTAGTTCTAATGTCTTCATATAAATAACAGCAGTGGTGTGAACACGGCTTTAAAATTTTAATCTAGATTGTGTATAAATAATTGAAAGACTCTTAGTTCTTGTTTGGAGACATGCATCAAGCCCCATCACTAAAATAAGATGTTTCACCACATGTTCTAAGAAAGCATTTATGCAGCCCAGGACATGGTATTTAGAAGAAAAGAGACTATTCCTAGTCCTAAAATTTTATTGTCCTGAGTGTGCAACAGTCCTCATCCCTGTCTGGGATGACCTCTGGAATGGTCTGATAAAAGGGAAGACTGTTGACACAAATAGCTTTACACTGTCACTGAAGGAGATGAGATAGGTTTTAAAGGGCTACATAATAAAATCATTACACATAAATAGTAAATTTATATTAGAATTGTGAAAGAAAGCAGAGAAGACAACTACCTACTTGTGGGAGCTGCTGTGCAAATCTCGGAGCTAAAGACCATACTATCAATTCATTAAGTTACTGGAGTGCTACAGCTTCCAGTACCAACTAAAAACGTACAAAGTATATGATCAAACAGAAACTATAGCACACCTCCTCTTCCTTTACCACACCATTTTCCTTGCTTGTGAAAAAAGAAAACAGGTACTCAGCAGTAAACTAGATGTGTTGGGGGAGGTGGGCATCATTCCATCCCAATACACCCAGTCAGTTCCCAGCACCTACAGTACATGTTCAGAGCAATGTAGAGATATTCCAGCCACTCCAGCCAATGAGACAGCTTCATTTGGAGCTCAGCTCAGATGCCTCTACACAAATACCCATAGCATGGAGAACAAACAAGAGAACTGAAGTTGTGTACAGTATCTACAGGGGTCTGATTCAATAGGTATCACAGAAACATGGTGGGATGACTCCTATCACTCGAGTGTTGGAATGGAAGCTTACAGGCTCTTTAGAAAGAACAGGCCCAGCAGGTGGGGAGGGGGACTTGCTATTTATGTTAGAGATAGGCTGAAGAGTACAGAATTCTGTCTGAGGACAAGTGAGCAGTCAGCAGAGAGTTTATGGGTCAGGATTAAAGGGAGAACAGCAATAGGAGACATTACAGTGGGGATCTGTTACAGACCACCTGATCAAGAGGACTCTATGGATGGAACACTCTATAGACAGACAGGAACAGTCTCATGCTTGCAGGCCCTTGTTCTCATGAGGGACTTCAACCACCCTGATATCAGTTGGAGGGACGGTACTGCCTGGCACAAGCAATCAAGGAGGTTCCTCAATTGTGTGGAAGAAATTTCCTTCTGCAAGTAATAGAGGAGCCAACAAGGAGAGGTGCCCTGCTTGACATCGTGCTCACCAACACAGATGGGCCCATTGGAAACGTGATGCTCCAGAGCAGCCCTGATTGCAGTGATCATGAAATGGTCAAATTTGAAATCCTCAGGACAGTGAGAAGAGCATGCAGCAAGGTCACAGCTCTGAACTTCAGGAGAGCAGATTTTGGTCTCTTCATGAGTCTCCTTAGAAAGGTTCTGTGGGATATAGTCTTGGGGCACCCAAGACTGTTGGTTGATTTTCAAGGATCACCCACTACAAGCTCAGGAGTACTGCATCCCAACCAGAAGAAAGTACAGCAGGAGGGCCAGGAGACCTGCTTGGATGGATAAGGAGCTGCTGAGGAAAATTCAAAGGAAAAAAGAGGCTTATAAAAGGTGGAAGCAAGGACAGGCGGCCTGTGAAGAATACAGGGATGTTGTCCAGGAACCTAGGGACCAGGTTAGGAAAGCTAAGGCCCAGTTAGACTTAAACTTAGCTAGGGATATGAAAGAGAACAGGAAGGGATTCCATACGTGCATAGCAAACAAAAGACAGACTAGGGAAAATGTAGGCCCCCTCCAGAAGCTATCAGGAGAACTGGCTACCCAAGATTTAGAGAAGGCTGAGGTTCTTAATGACATCTTTGCCTCAGCCTTCAGTGCCAAAGGCTCTGACCACACCACCCAAGTCTTGGAAGGCAGAAGCAAGGACTGTTAGAATGAAGACCCTAGGCCCACTGTAGGAGAGAATCTGCTTCGAGATCACCTTAAGAATGTGAACGTGCAAAAGTCCATTGGACCTGATGAAATCCATCTGCGGGTCCTGAAGGAGCCGGCAGATGAAGTTGCTAAACCACTGGCCATCATAGTTGAAAAATGGCAATCAGGTGAAGTTCCTGATGACTGGAAAAAGGGAAATATAACCCCCGTTTTCAAGAAGGGGAAAATGGATGACCCAGGGAATTACAGACCAGTCAGTCTCACCTCTGTGCCTGGCAAAATCTTGGAGCAGGTTCTCCCGGACGGCGTGCTAAGGCACATGAAAAACAACAAGGTGCTTCGTAACAGCCAGCATGGCTTCACTAGGGGGAAATCCTCACTGACCAATTTGGTGGCCTTCTATGATGGGGCTACAGAACTGATGGACAAGGGTAGAGCAGTTGACGTCATCTACCTGGACTTGTGCAAAGTATTTGACACTGTCCCACACAACATCCTTGTCTCTAAATTGGAGAGACATCAAACTGATACGTGGACCACTTGGTGGATAAGGAACTGGCTGGATGGCTGCATGCAAAGAGTTGTGGTCAATGGCTCAATGTCAGGCTGGAGGCCAGTGCCAAGTGGTGTCCCTCAGGGATCGGTGTTGGGACCAGTCTTGTTCAACATCTTTGTCACTGACATGGGCAGTGGGATTGAGTGCGCCCTCAGCACGTTTGCCAATGACACCAAGCTGTGTGGTTCAGTGGATACGCTGGAGGGAAGGAATGCCATCCAGAGGGACCTTGACAAGCTTGACAGGTGGGCTGATGCCAACCTGATGAAGTTTAACCATGCCAAACGCAAGGTCCTACACCTGGGTGGGAGCAATCCCAGGCACAGCTACAGGTTGGGCAGAGAGGAGATTGAGAGCAGCCCTGCGGAGAAGGACTTGGGGGTGGTGGTTGATGAGAAACTGTACATCAGCTGACCGCAGTGTGCTCTCACAGCCCAGAAAGCCAACTGTATCCTGGGCTACATCAAAAGAAGTGTGACCAGCAGGTCGAAGGAGGTGATCCTGCCCCTCTACTCTGCACTCGTGAGACCTCACCTAGAGTATTGCGTGCACTTCTGGTGTCCTCAAGATAAAAAGGACATGGAGCTGTTGGAACAAGTCCAGAGGAGGGCCACGAGAATGATCAGGGGCTGGAGCACCTCCTGTATGAAGATAGGCTGAGAAAGTCTGGGCTGTTCAGCCTGGGGAAGAGAAGGCTGCGTGGTGACCTCACAGCAGCCTTGCAGTATCTGAAGGGAGCCTATAGGGATGCTGGAGAGGGACTCTTCATTAGGGACTGTAGTGATAGAACAAGGGGTTACAGGTTAAAAGTTAAACAGGGAAGTTTAGATTGGATATAAGGAGGAAGTTCTTTACTGTGAGTGTGGTGAGGCACTGGAATGGGTTGCCCAGGGAAGTTGTGAGTGTTCCATCCCTGGCGATATTCAAGGCCAGGTTGGACGAAGCCTTGGGTGACATGGTTTAGTGTGAGGTGTCCCTGCTTATGGAAGGGGGGTTGGAAGCAGATGATCTTAAGGTCCTTTCCAACCCTAACTATTCTGTGATTCTATGATTTGAGTCAACATAAAATTGTAACTTTACCGATCAGCAGTTCCTTAGAAGGCATTGAAAAAACCCACCTACTAATGAAGAGAATGAAACACACAGAAACATTCCTGAAGTTATAAAATACAAATCACTGTTCTGTATAGACAAAAAGAAATCTGTCTTAAATAAAGCTTCATGAATGATTCACAAGGCCCACAATTCCCTCTATTTCCAGCAGTGTTCACAAGCCAGTTTAATATTTCTAGGTAAATAATTCATGCTACTTATGTTTCTAGCAATAATGTATTTTCAGAAATGCTGGCTGCATGGTAGGGTGGGCTCTTTCCCTGATCTTTCAGGTTGTGCCATCTGAAAGTACAACCCTTAATTCCACTACCAGTAGTGATCATTACCTTTTTTTGAGTATGAACAAAAAAGAATAATGACAGAGCTTTTCAGACATAGCTTCAGCTATAACATATAAAAGGCCATGAACACTGAAAAGTAAAGTTAGTAACTCTATATTAGATATACAATCATCACAAATGATGGAATATATCTTTGAGTGGAGAGTGAAAACTGAACACTCAGTAGTTCCAAGGACATTGCCACTATAATGAGCACATAAAGATTGGAACTGATGTTTGTGTTAAGCATAGTTTCCTGTATATATATACTTGCCTCTTATATTCTGCAAGGATACAGTTTAGAAGCACTGATGCTCTTCTCAAATACTAAATTACTACCACCAATAATAATAATGATAAGGGAAATAACAAGGGGAGAGAATATAAAACTGTAAGGTGAAAAGTAGAAGAAAACAATAAACACAAGTGATGCCCAATACAATTGGTCACCACCCACCAACTGATACCCAGCCGAACCTGAGGAGCAATATGGGCCTTCTGGGTATCTCCCCACAGTTTATATACTGGGCATGACATGCTGTGGTATGGAATACCCCTTTGGCTAGTTTGGGTCAGGTGTCCTGTCCCTGCTCTATCCTGTCTTCCTCCCTGGAAGAGCATGAGTGCCCCTCCTCCCTGGCAGAGCATGAGAGACTGGACAGTCGTTGATCAGAGTAAGCATTAGTTAGCAATAACTAAAACCACTGGTGTGTTATCAGCATTGTTCTCAAACTAAAGTCATAAAAACAGCACTGCACCAGCTACTAGGAAGGAGAAAAATAACTGCTACAGCTGAACCCAGGACACACTTCAATCCTGAAAAAAGATTTTCCTATATCAGATAATACAGTTCTGTTGTATCCTATAGCATGCTAGCTGTGATAGAGCTGTAAAAAAAAAAAAAAAAAAGATTAAAAACAACCAAGTAATCAAAAACACANTGCTACAGCTGAACCCAGGACACACTTCAATCCTGAAAAAAGATTTTCCTATATCAGATAATACAGTTCTGTTGTATCCTATAGCATGCTAGCTGTGATAGAGCTGTTAAAAAAAAAAAAAAAAGTGTTACAAGCTCATAGTTATTAAAACAGACAATTTTAGGACATTAAAAAGGTAACATAGCTTTACACATGCATTCTTGAGTATAATTATCACAAGCAGGTTCAGCTACTGGAACAAGTAGGGAAGAATACCTTTTCTGAGTTATGTGCAGAATTATCTTTATCTTCTAAAACACAGCAGGAGACTTGAAATCTCAGGTTCTTATAATGGGAGTAGGTTTGGACCATTATGAATACCAGCAATTATCCCAATCACTGCAATGATTTATTCTGGTATCATAACATGTAAGAGTAAGGAACCGTGGTGTTTCTTGCTATTTGTTTCCAGAAGAGCACAGCAGTTGCTCACAATGACTACTCTTGTTATGTTTCTCCCTACAAGTTTTATGTTACAAAAGTAAGGTGCAAACCCATTATGATCCATCCATGATAATGCTTCCAGAATCACAGCGTGATTGCATAATGCAACTATGTCAGCCAAACATGCATAAAATCCCAAACTGGTCCTCAATTAAAATCCTGATCACAATTAAAATCCTCTTCACTCTGATCAATAGGTATAAGTGGGCTGAGGTCAATTACACAAAGCTCAGTATCAAGCAATAACATCAGTATTACTGATAGAGTGTACATATAGAAATAGGAAAACTTGAGGACGGAACTCAAGCTGAGGGCTATGTTTTATTATTTGACATGCAATCAAAGCAGAGAGAAAGAAAATAGTAATTTTCAATAATATTTAATACACATGAGCAGATGGGAATACTACCTAGGCATTATCTGTTTGTATTAATAATCTTCTTAAATAACAGTCTATTAATCACATATTTTATTGCTGTCAGCTTTGTTTGCAGAATTGTCATGAATAATAAATAATTTTGTTATCAGCTCCAGAGGCTCCAAAAAAAAAAAAATGTATAGTAAATTCATTTCTTCTCAATATGCATCTCTCCTGCAATTTTATGCCTCATTCTGTTTCAGTCCCCCCACCCCCAAATGATGTATTCCAAGCTTGAAAAGGGAAAAGGCATGAGCTATCAGAGCATGCTTCACTACTAAATATTAATCACTTGGTCTCTCACTGGAAGTAATATCTACTTTATCATCACTAGTGGTGATATTCTTTGATTCTGACAGAAGCCATTGAGACAGACTTATAACAGCAACCAACAGAAGAATGAAACAAGTGTTCAGCATTTGGAATTGGTTTCAGTGCTATGGTAATTTCAACAAATCAATAAAAACTGATTCAAATTGAAGCTCAATGTAACTATTGATTTGACCAGATTTTTAAATACTAAGCCTGAACATCTTTGCTTCCAAGATTTCCAAACTGGCATGTTTAGAGCTCTAGATTTTGTCATATTTCAAAGTCTGCGATACTCTGAGATGATTATCTGATGTTATTAGTTAGAATGACATTTAAGAACTTTTCCCATCAGTTAAAAAAAAAAAAAAATCCCTCCCTCTGCCAACTTAAAAAAGGTACAAAGATAAAAATGACTTACAGAATTAGATCAGTGCGATAATTCATCATAATGCTATCATTAACTATGCAAATGTACATTACCTCTGGATAAACCTTTAATTTATAGGCTTTTTATTTCAAAGATACAAACAGCAACCATGCCAGAATAAATTCTGTAGTTTGAATGTGTTTAATTTATCAAAACTACAAGATGTACTTTAAAAAAAGAAACTGGTGAAAAATTGCCAGAACTTTCCTTTGGAATACAGCTGATGTTTACCTGTATGCTAAGTGCTGGCAGAAATGCTATGCAGATTTTATAAGCATCTTTTAAATATAGCTTAAGCAGTGCTTTTGTTGGCTGTCTAACTTCTCTAAAAGTGAATTTCAGTCTTTAGAGCAGAACATTTTCTAAGCAGTGCTGCTTATTTCTCATATTTATGTCAGCTTGGTCATACCTATTGGTATTTCTTGTCTTTGACAAGTGTTAATTCCTTCCAAGAGGCAAGCCTATATAGACCTGTCTATAGTTTTGCAAACGAGAAATTTCCAATAATAAGATTTCAGCCTGGTCTCTGTACATTGTAACTGATATTGGAACTGAGTTCCAATTTTAAATAACTTAGTATACCATCTGTGGGAATTCTTGATCTCTGCTAAACTGTCTACTCTCATCTTTAAAGTCCAGCACTAAGGTTAGTTTGAAGGAAGATTTCTATGTGCCAGTATAACACCACAGTCTACTGCAGATGTGTCTGGCATCTTTTTCTAATTTCTTTAGAAACCTATAGTCTTCAAGAAAGTATCACTAAGTTAAGCCACATTTCCAGCTCTCAGCAATGCACTGAGTCACAAGGTTAATTGACAAAATGGGGACCAATGAGGAAAAACATAATGTCTGCAAACATGCAAGAAGAAAAGTTAGTTTTCCCCCAACAGCCTTAGGAGCAATTACATTATCTTTCAGCCAACAAGACAGAAAGTGTGTTCACTTGAAAGAGTTCCAATGACCACACTTTTTTTTTTGTGGTTTCACTGGTGTCCACAGCCACCTTTGACTGCTTACTATCACTGCAATACTTCAGCACACAAATATATAGAGATTGGGTCTAAACAGAAATACACTCTATACAGCTGCTATAATATAAGAAAAATAAAAATAAAATAAATAAATAAAAATAGAAACAAAGAAAAAAAAGTCATTCTGGAAATATTAAAGAGAGAAAAATATTTGAGAGTGAAGTTTAAGGCTTTCCCACTCCCCCCCCCAAAATGTCAAATTGCACCTTCAACTCCCTATGAACATGTAATAGGATAAAAGCAAGCCTACTCTTCAACAACACTGATCTTTCAGTAGCAGAAAAACAAGTTTCAATTTTCTGCTAAGAGTAGCCAAAGTTCAAAGAAAGTATAAAGTTACTTGTCTTAAAAATGAAGTTCACAAGTATGTTGGAACTAGATTATCTTAAGGTCCTTTCCAACCCTAACTATTCTATGATTCCATGAAGAACCTGAATATAAATTCAGGTTACAAGCTTCTCCTCATTCTCCTTCATTCATTCAGGTGGACTCTTCAGAGAAGATACATTTACTGCATGAGCCTTGCATAAGCATGGGTGCAGTTAACATGTGAAAGGAATGGGACCTACTCTGACAGCCATAAAATGCACCTTGGTACTTACACATCCCATGCTAACCTATGATTCTTTTAGTGAATTTGAAGAAAGAAACAGCATGTGAATGATAACACTAATGACCACACAATGCACATGCACACTTGCTTGCTCTTTTTCTTCCCCCTCCCTCCATTCAAGAATACGAAGTCCATGGCAGATCACATAGGCTAGGTATCTTAGCTCATTGTCCTGGGTTCAGCAGCAGCAGTCATTTTTATTTCTTTTTAGTAGCTGGCACAGCACTGTGTTTTTGACTTCTGGACTGGGAACAGAACTGATAACAGCAATGTTTTTAGTTACTGCTAAAATGTTTTGTTTGACCAAGGACTTTGTGAGCCTCATGCTCTGTCCAGGGAGGAGCAGAGGCTGGGAGGAAGCAGGGACAGGACACCTGACCCAAACTGACCAAAGAGGCATTCCATACCACAGCATGTCATGCCCAAGATGTAACTGAGAGTTACCCTGAAGGGCTAGTGCTCTGACGGATTGGAGGAGGTATCGGTCGGTGCTTGGTCAGGCAGGGTGGGGTGAGTTATCAGTCAGTGGGTGGTGAGATGCTGTATTCTCTTCCCTTATTACTTCCTTTATCGTTATTATTATTGGTGGTAGCAGTACTGATTTGTGTTATACCTTAGCTACTAAACTGTTCTTATCTCAACCTGTGGGAGTTGCATTCTTTTGATTCTTCTCCCCATCCCTCCAGGAGCAGGGGAAGGGCAAGAAAGGGGGGTTGAGTGAGTGAATGAGCTGTGTGGCTGGGTTTAATCCACGACACTCATGAACAGCTTGACTAGCTGCAAAGCACATATAAGACTCTGGCCTTTCACTACATGGAGTTNTGAGCTGTGTGGCTGGGTTTAATCCACGACACTCATGAACAGCTTGACTAGCTGCAAAGCACATATAAGACTCTGGCCTTTCACTACATGGAGTTACTGGCCAAATTCCTTGAATGAACCTTCCACTTTCTGTAGCTTGTGGAAAAGTCATCTATCATTTTAAATATGCTCTGCAGCTACTAAATAGAGAGGTGCCAAACATTCTGAGACACTTTCCTTTCTACTTCTCCGGGAGAACAGTGTTCACAATTATTTAATTGTCAAATCTGACACAATAATGCAATAAAAAAGACAGCTATGGATGAATAATCAGGAGCATATAATCAACTTGTCTGGGTCATCAGAATGAAGCACTGAGCCTTCAGCCTTCCAAATAAATATGCTCAGTTCCTGAGGGCGTGAAGCCAAAATTGTGATTCTGAAAGCCCCCAATTACCACCTAAACACAAGGACTACTAGATGGCAAAAAACTTTACCTTTTAATGTCACCTTTCTCCAGATGCTTTAACTTCTATGCATTCATTACTGTCGTGGTTTAAACCCAACCAACCATGCAGCTTGTTCACTCACTCAACCCCCCTTT